>JAZDUA010000454.1:0-72500 GCA_038098605.1 Gryllus longicercus | reverse complement strand
GCATGAAACTTCACATACACAGAAATATTTTAATTTTTTAAAGACAAATATTTAATTTATTCTCATTTTTTCGTGGTTTAATTCACCTACTAATTGTAATTATGGAATGTGAAGCATATTTCCACTGAACACATACCTAAAAATTTTTAACAAACTTTCACGCAAATATTCACATCTTCCCATTTGCGCTTGGATGGATAGATGGATGTTTTAAACATTGTGACTTGTTTAAATGTACACGTAGGCTTCCGCGGCTTGAGTCCATTAATTCTTGGCTGTCCGGGTGACGCCGCGTCGTTGGCAGATAGGCCGACGTTTCGCCTGTCATGTCGCAGGCTTCTTCAGGGTAGTCACCGCGAGCCAATCAGAGGGACCTCTCCGCCAATCACGGCGCTCTTGCGTTACCCGACCCCTAAGCTGAAAAAGATATAACACCGGAGGCGGAGCTTTACTGTGTCACTACCCTGAAGAAGCCTGCGACATGACAGGCGAAACGTCGGCCTATCTGCCAACGGCGCGGCGTCACCCGGACAGCCAAGAAGTATTGTGACTTGTTTCTCCAATGATTACTGAACACGGGAGAGAAAAAAATGGAAACGATGGAAAATAATTAACTTACGGAAGCTGCACAAAACCGCTGGACGCGATCGTAAAAGATATTCCAGCACGCGATTAAGAGGCCGTTTTCGAATATGTGTCAGCGCACGCAAGCTCCCGCCAGCTGGGTTTCTGACTGCGCCGCGATGAGGGGCAATCGGTCACTCCGGGAATCCCCATTAGAAGATCCGGGTTCGACGCCGTAGACGAGTCGCCCAAGGCGGCAATGAGGATTGTGGCTTCAGCATTGGTAACCGAGATGCCGGTCATAGTACCACAAGGTTTAAGTTAACGTTCTCTGCGAAAGCTATTAAAGTTTTGAGAAACACCGCAAGTGGTGCTGGAGAAAGATGCTAATTATAAAGAAATGTCGTTTGTCAAGAATGAGAACAATATAGTGTTACTAATACCAATTTCATATTATTTTTCATATTATTCATATTATTTCAAGGTATTTCATGAAACATCCGCTTTATAAAATGCAACTATGTATTTTGCCGAAAAGAAACTGGTCTGTACGGGGTTAAAGCCGTTTGCTGCTAAATAACAAATTTTAGTAAGGAAAAGAAATTACAATGGAAAACACCCCCACCATTGACATGTGCCTTTTAATTATGTATTATTATTATTATTATTATTATTATTATTATTTCAAATTTTATGAATTAAGTAAGTGATTTACTTTCAGTGCAAATATGATGATTATCACTATCTTTGACATTTTTAGAAGACTTTCTAGCTCATGAGGGATGAGCCAAAAGAAAATATATGATTAGGACTTTTCTTCTTTCCTTATAGTGATTCCGGGCCCGTCAGCTGTTGAAATGATTACACCCGTAAGTGTAGAGTATTTTTATCTCGGGAAGTGGCGGAGATCTTCCCCGCTGTATGGCGAGATGCGGAGCTGCCCTACACGTAGGCTAGAAGGGGTTTCCCTTACCAGGTATCCCCCACCAGCGGGGCACAAGCGGGGCACCAGCGGGGTACCAGCCGGGACAAGCTCTAAGCTCCCAACTTTTCTCCCGGCAAATGTGGTAGTGCAATGCATGTTGATGTAAGTGTGTGTAAGTAAGGGGCGAGGATAGGACGAGAAAGAGAAAGGAAAAATCGCACGCGTTGTTAGAGTACTGCTCCGGCATTCGCCTGGTGTTGATCCGAGAAACCACGGAAAACGTCCGATCTGAGCAGCCGGCCGCTGGAATTCTCCCGCAAGCAGAGGCTGAATTTGACCTTGATAAGTAGTCACTTTCGAAAATCGTGCCGCCGTCGGGTCTCGAACACAGAACCTTCAGTCAGAGGCACTGCTACGACATCCATTGATGTCCTGTGCCACCACAGCAGGTACGTCGTATCAGTGTCTTATCGTCTCCACAACTCGTTTTTTTTGTAATTACAAACGTCCCTATCAGTCGCTGATGGGTTTCCAAAATAAATGAATCAATCAGATAAAACGACGTTGCTGGTGAGTTGGTGGTACCGAGAAGGGAAGGAAGCGACTGACGGTCGCGGCCACTGTGGTTGAGATGGTTGAGATTGTTGAGATGGTTGAGATGGTTGAGATGGTTGAGATGGTTGAGATGGTTGAGATGGTTGAGATGGTTGAGATGGTTGAGATGGTTGAGATGGTTGAGATGGTTGAGATGGTTGCGGTGGTGCCGGTGGTAGCGACGGTCGCTCGTGGCAAGGTCACTGACCTCTCTGCAGGAGGGCTTGTCGCCAATGGCCGAATCACTCACATTTAAATTGCACTTTGAACGAACGCAATGTGCAACAGGCAGGATTGCTTAGAAGGAGCATGTACATTTAGACAGCAAATTAGTCATTCACCATTGAGGAGAGCCTGTAGGTTGAAGTTCTGAGCGCTCATCAGTGATGATGCATAGAATGGGCTGTAATTTACTCTCTAATGGCTAATTCATTATCTCCGAGGCATTTGATGTATTTCTATTGCAGTTATCACTAACGGTACATAATTTTATATCTAAGAGTATTGCAATTATGTGCTTTGAATTATTTCGAAAATTTTGATATGAAAACTTGATTGTCATAATTTAATTTAATTGATAATAATTTTTGAAAGAGCGGAGAATTCTTATTTTAGGTATATATTAATACTTTTGTTAACTAATTTCCCAATGGTTATATTAAATGCCCACGATTCTTTTAAATTAGGTAGATCCACTGTGAAATGACAAAAATCTCGAAGATACAAAATGCCTTCAAGTTTTTTTGTCGGTTAACGGTGGTTCGAACATCACCTTTTCACTCAATGACGTTGCCTACTGTCAAAGAAGAAGAAATAATGTTTTCCAAATGTCGTTACAGATTTAATCTGTGCGTTTTAAACCTTCCTTTCTGTATGCACGCCTTTTTTACTACAACGACACTAGTGTCTGAAATGCAATAACGAGGCCACGCCGCATTGCGGAAAACCTTGATTTTTTTAAGTGGCAGAGTGAGAGGTTATATAATTACAAACCAGTTTTGTAATTATGAATTTCTCTCTCCTTAAACAAGATAACAATGTTATTTCTATTTTCCAGAGAAATTGCAATTATAACAGTAAACTTCAAGCAAACGCTTACGTTTTGCTTATTTTATGCATGGATGGAGTTTTAACGAATCTGCTTGTGAGAGAACGACGCGAAAAAAATGAAAGTGTATTGCGATGTGCGTATTTTTCCCCTAGCAAGTGCTAAACACCCACAACTTTTAGAAAGAATGTTTACTTATGTAATTAATATTGAGTTAGTTGGTCTATGCCACTCAAGTGTCTTAAATATTTAGACTTCCGTTAAAAATGAGAGGAAATTAAATTCAGAAAAAGGAGGGTGGAAGTCGACAGCTTTTGTACTTGTGTAAAAACGATCTGTCATGTTGTCCTATACCACAATATGTTTTTTTTTTTTTTTCAATAAAAAGTGTCATCAAAAATAAGCGACTGGTGACATCTTAATGCACGAGTTAGTCTAATGGGCAACATAAATAAATACAACATACATTGATGAAAAAACAGGGTATCTTATTATTATTTTCCTTCTTCGACATTTCCTCTCAAGAACTTGCAGTTTTCAACGTCCACAACTCTTATCTTTTGGTTTAAGGACTCCATCCTCCATGACTTTCTGCATGTATTTTCTTATTCTAAAACTTCTCTTCTTTTCCATTAAGGTGGTTACCACTTTAATGTTTTGTGTGGCCATCTGTTTTCCAATGTTCTTTAAACGTGGCCGTACCATTGTAGAGCTCTATTTTCCAAGGTCTTCATAACAGAACAAATTATATTTATCCTTCTCCATATTTCTTTATTTCGCTCTATGTCCCTACGAGTAAGTTGTAGGCATAGTCCCATGTAGCCCATTTCTACTGTCCTAAACTTCTCTTTTTTATGTGTTTCTGTCCTCATTTTCGCTCCCTATGGTACTTCATTTTTCTACCACACAGTGAAATATCCTTCTTTTGACATCTTCGCGAATGTTCTTATTCCATAAAATGCCATGTAAAGCTTCATTAAAAATATTTTAGTTAGTTTTATAAATATAAGAAAGAAGCATTGGAATTGATTTTCTGGTAATGAATTTACTTCGCAAAAAGTTGTATTAAGCAAATTAATTCGTTTTTCTCTAGTTGTCATTCCGTAAGTAGGAACATAAAAACGTGCTCGCTGTTGTAAAGCACATCGATGTGAATATAGAAGATATGTAATATTTAAATCATATTTAATTTAGCCAGGATTAATTGTTAAATTAATTGCTTGTTCCTAGTATATATAAAATTTCTCCATTTTCTCAGTAACACTGAATTTAGAAATGTTAGCTTTGGAGTCGTACAGTTCTACTTTTCATCATCCATTATTAAAACCCTAAATTAAATTTGAAATGAAATGCTGTGCTTCATATTAATTCGATATCAAACCACATCTAAAACGTCAATATGAAACTAAAAAAAATTAACAAACTCGTTATAACTTTTTTTATTAGAGCAACGACATATCCTACAACTTTTCCAGTGCCTGCAGAATGTCAGTAATTATATCTGAACTAATTTCAAATGAAAAATTGACCAACAATCAAATATATAATTAATTATTTGAAATATTTTAGGTGCGCCAAATTAAAATAAATTAACTCCTCTTCTAAGAAATGTTTTATATCAATTTCATTTTCGTGTCTATTCTTGCAATTATATAGTGAACAAAAGGAAGGAATCGTAATGACGCATTTCTACAAACATCAAACTATAAATCGCCGAAAACACTTTTTTTTCATGGTCTCGTAACAGTTCTTAACTTAGAAGAACATGTAGTAATTTCAATTCAAGCTCTTAGTTCCATCTGACGGTCACGCGCAGAACAACGCCCACGCCAACGTTGAAGCTCACGCTCACCGCCACGCTCACACAAACCTCCCGCCAACGCACTCGCCCACGCCCACGTCAACGCTCACGATCAAATCAACGCTCACGATCAATAAACGCTCACGATCAATAAACGCTCACGATCAATAAACGCTCACGATCAATAAACGCTCACGATCAATAAACGCTCACGATCAATAAACGCTCACGATCAATAAACGCTCACGATCAATAAACGCTCACGATCAATAAACGCTCACGATCAATAAACGCTCACGATCAATAAACGCTCACGATCAATAAACGCTCACGATCAATAAACGCTCACGATCAATAAACGCTCACGATCAATAAACGCTCACGATCAATAAACGCTCACGATCAATAAACGCTCACGATCAATAAACGCTCACGATCAATAAACGCTCACGATCAATAAACGCTCACGATCAATAAACGCTCACGATCAATAAACGCTCACGATCAATAAACGCTCACGATCAATAAACGCTCACGATCAATAAACGCTCACGATCAATAAACGCTCACGATCAATAAACGCTCACGATCAATAAACGCTCACGATCAATAAACGCTCACGATCAATAAACGCTCACGATCAATAAACGCTCACGATCAATAAACGCTCACGATCAATAAACGCTCACGATCAATAAACGCTCACGATCAATAAACGCTCACGATCAATAAACGCTCACGATCAATAAACGCTCACGATCAATAAACGCTCACGATCAATAAACGCTCACGATCAATAAACGCCCACGATCAATAAACGCCCACGATCAATAAACGCCCACGATCAATAAACGCCCACGATCAATAAACGCCCACGATCAATAAACGCCCACGATCAATAAACGCCCACGATCAATAAACGCCCACGATCAATAAACGCCCACGATCAATAAACGCCCACGATCAATAAACGCCCACGATCAATAAACGCCCACGATCAATAAACGCCCACGATCAATAAACGCCCACGATCAATAAACGCCCACGATCAATAAACGCCCACGATCAATAAACGCCCACGATCAATAAACGCCCACGATCAATAAACGCCCACGATCAATAAACGCCCACGATCAATAAACGCCCACGATCAATAAACGCCCACGATCAATACACGCCCACGATCAATACACGCCCACGATCAATACACGCTCACGATCAATACACGCTCACGATCAATACACGCTCACGATCAATACACGCTCACGATCAATACACGCTCACGATCAATACACGCTCACGATCAATACACGCTCACGATCAATACACGCTCACGATCAATACACGCTCACGATCAATACACGCTCACGATCAATACACGCTCACGATCAATACACGCTCACGATCAATACACGCTCACGATCAATACACGCTCACGATCAATACACGCTCACGATCAATAAACGCTCACGATCAATAAACGCTCACGATCAATAAACGCTCACGATCAATAAACGCTCACGATCAATAAACGCTCACGATCAATAAACGCTCACGATCAATAAACGCACACGATCAAATCAACGCTCACGATCAAATCAACGCTCACGACCAAATCAACGCTCACCCTAATGCTCACCCTCACGCCAACGCCCACATAACGCTCACGTCAGAGCTCACCCTGACGTCAACGCTCACGATCACTATTACGTATCGGTAAACGCTCAGGTAATCGCTCAGGATCCAGCAAACGCTCACGATCACGATTCCGCTGAAATCAATGCTCACGCTCACGCTCACGCTCACAGTGGTGGCCCCCTCCCCCCTTCTATCCGCAGCTCCGCCTGCCCCGCGCATGCCGGTCACGTAAACAATCGCCGGCGGTTTCGGGGCCAATTAGTGGCTCGCGGCGCGGGCGGCGCGGGCGGCGCACGCCGGAATGGGCAGCCGCCCCCCACTCCACTCCTTGGCCTCCCGGGGCCCTTCCGGTCGCTGGCGGAGCTTCCGGTAGAGGGCCGTCTCAACCCAAAATCCGACAGCCCCCCAACGTCGCGCGGTTTGGGAGGAACACGCGCGTCCAACAAGAAGGGCGAAATATTTGCGCTGCTGTATGGCCAATGTGCGTCCGTTAACCCATCAGGCAGTGATAAAAGGTTTCGGTAATGTACGCCAATGGCCTCAATTTCTTAATGCGTATGAGAAAATGTTAACTCAGAATGAGAAATTAACATGAAGACAGATCAAATGATGGAAAGAGATGCATGCAAATTTAATACTATTACCCCTCCCTCTCTCTCTCTCTCTCTCTCTCTCTCTCTCTCTCTCTCTCTCTCTCACACACACACACACACACACACACACACACACAGAATCACAGGCTATACGTCTCTAGAAACATGTTTGTAGTTTAGCGGTGATTCGCCTCAACCCAAAATATCACTTTAGAGGAGCTTGTGACCAACGCGCTCTTTCATAGAAGTCAGGAAGAATATTTCCGATTGTAGCGAAGAGACGGACTAACTAATGCACCACATTACCGGTATCTAGAGGAGGGAAGTACATGCGCTGTATCCGGCTGGTAGTAGAAAAACGGGTTCCTCCAGTTGTTCTATAAATGTCGGCAACTCATTTAAGCGGAAAATTGCATTCTTTACAGGACGTCGTTCTATTCTGTTCTTATGACTCTCCTCCCTTCTCTTTCTGGTTTGTACCTCTCTATCCGCGTTCCTTTTTTCATCTTTCATCATCCAACAATCTATTCATTACTGTTAATGCCTCACATGCCTTTATACGTTTTCATTTACAATCATGCTTCACATCAGACTTATGTGACTCTGTGCTATTATTAGAAGGAGGTCAAGAATTATTACTTCCTACGCGTCCCTGAGTTCTAAAGTTTTATTTCACTTCCATATTGTTTCGTGGGATTGAACATAAGAATTGCGGGCAATCGTGCAGATTCCTTAATTGGAATTTTGGCCCAGAGGAATGTAACGGAAAGGAGTCCCAAAAACATTTTATGAGTCCTCCCTAATTACGGTACGGGCATACTAATTTCATTCTAATCATCTACAACCTGGGAAAACGTTGAACTGGGAGGTAACATGGCTCTTAACGTCCGAAACTCGCAGAAGGTTCTGTGTTATATTCAGAATCTGATGTGCGTCATGTGCTTTGTTTTTTATTTCCTCTTCCGAGTAAACGTTTACACAGAAGAGCATACGTTATAATATTATTTCATACTCCCTTGATTCTTTTAACAGTTTTGAAATGAGAAAGTAACAATAATTAAATTGTTTGTTGGGCTATATATAGCATGGCCTTTAAAGAGAATTAATTGAGTTCGAAAATATTGCCCTAGACAAAAGCTATAGAAATGTTTTAAAATCTTTATAAAACGTATCTTTGAGTTATCACACCTGAAAATTATCTTTGTAATAAATCAATAAATTAAATTAATATAATTACATTAATTTAGATAAATTAATTTAATTAAAATAATAGTTGAATGGTCATCGATCAGAAATATGAATGAACCAAACTTTCTTGAGGTTGTCCCGTATCTGCCTTACCTCGTACTAAACTTTACCGTAACACAATTATGCTCAGTTGCAATCATTAATTTGTTCATAAGCATTACTGTAATTTTTATGAGATTGATGCCTGAGGAAAATCGAAGGACTGACAAATAACGTCCAGAGTATTCTGTTAATAATCTCCCTCAAAATACTCTTCTACATGATTGCAAGGCGATTCTTGGTTTTACCGAAGACGCCATCCCCTAATTATAAATTAACCAGTACGAATTATTAAATATAAAATCGTACGTTTAAACAAATGTACCATGTAAGGTGTAATAGAAAAGTAAGGAAACATTTTAAACAATCATTTAATTTTATTTTAACATATCACTGTAATTTTCTTTTATGTATTTCACTTAAACAGGTAGCATAAAAGACGAAGGTATTGTGTTCATTCTTTAAAGATGGACAGAAGATTTCAACTGGAATTGACTTTCAGGTCCTTGGTTTCAAGCAAATGAACATGGATTTGATTTTCAATTTTTCATTCGAGCTTTCTTGTATCAATGTTTTTTCTTTGGATAACGTACGTTCCCTGAAGACTTGTTCATAAATGTTCTACTTGCAGTTTCACCACAGCTAAATTGGTAAACCATTTCCCCAAATAACGCTTCACAATTTTCAACTCCCACACTCTTCAGGACGTATTTCTTCCCCTTTAGATGGACATCAAAGTCGACTACTTTTGTCCGTGCCCAAACATTATTCAAAGCGTCCTGTCCACATTTCCCAGTGCCCTGGATAATGTCGTCTTTATTCTTGTATTTCCTTTCCCTTCCTGCGACCTCCGGCACCCTTTTTTCTTTGACCCTTCAGTAGTTCCGGCCCATTTTGTAACTCGTGCGGTGGCCCGGTATTCTATGTTCACAACTTTACGATGCACATATATGATATACTAGCCAAAAATCACAATAAACTTGGCATTGATAAAATTTCGTAAATTTATTAAAACTATTAGTTGAACAGCAATTTTTAGAAAAGTATATATCACTAATTGTATTTATCTTAAAAACAAACGAAATTGTTTCTTTTTGTGGGTTTTTTAATTGAACGAAGCGTCGTTGAGAAGGTCGATTTGTACGAAAGTACGATTTGTCGAATGATATATTTGTTTCTCTTTTTAAAACAGAAAACATTAATAGAATTCATATTTCAAAAATAGCGACGATATCTCTCTTTGCCATTTTACGTAAAATCTACTGAATTTTATTCTTCTATTGTTTCTCAACGTATTATGATATTCTAATTATTCGCGCGGTACAGTATGTCGTAAAGAATAGGCAAGGCCATCGCGATTTCTAGTAATTTCATCTCGTATACTTGTTGCTTAATGAAACGTGCAACATTCGTAACTGTCACCCAACATTCTACATGTAATAAACAAGTAGGAACCAAACAATATTAACAATATAACCGGAAACATCAGATATCTCGTGACACTGAACTACGCAGTGTGGGTTAACATCGTTTCGTTCCTTCATCTCGCAGTCTTTGTACGACCGTCATTTCTCCGCGGGCAATTATCCGGCGAACTTCCTCCGCGTGCGCGCTGCCTTCACTTCCGCGGCGCGCCGCGCCGCGGCGCCACCTCCTTTTCCGGCGCAAAGTAAGTCACCGGGGGGGGGCGGGGGGGGGCGGGGGGGGCGGGGGGGGCGCACGTGGGCGAGCGAGGAAGGTGCGAAGCGGCGCCGCCACGAACGAAGAGCACAGTGGGCCACAACCGCGAAGAGGGCGAGTCACTGAGATGTTCAATCCACTCTTCCTGCACTTTCAATCGTCGGAATTGGTTGGCCATTCGGTTGGTAATTGAGTTTTTCAGAGAGCACTAAATTACTGGGGGCGTTCATTGGAATATTCAATCCATATGTCCTGCACCTACAGTCGAATACATTGGTTGGCCATTTGGTTGGTTATCGTGTTTTTCAGAGAGCACTTCATTATTGGGAGCGTTGATTGGAATATTCAATTAATATTTTCGGCACCTACAATCGTATATATTATTTGACAATTTGGTTGGTTATTGTGTTTTTTAGAGAGCACTAAATTATTGGGGGTGTTGATTGAAATATTCAATTCATATTTACCGTACTTTCAAACGTATAAATTGGTTGACTGGTTGGTTATCGTGTTTTTCACAGGCTGCTAAATTATTGGAGGCGTCGATATATATATTACGTAACAATATTGCAATAAATTGAAGAATTGCAAAGAACTCTACATGAACTACATAAGCTTGGTGAAAATTTGTATATTCTCTCAATATATAAAAAGATCTATTCTTCGCTGCACATCGGCCAAAGATGAAATGGTTGTCCCGATTTCATATTTTTTATGCAAAAGATTAAAAAAATCCGTGTCGAATGAAATTTTTTGTAAAAGGTGATATCTCACAGTTTAATTCCGCTTTAAGCCGTTTATTAATTGCGGTGGGTTCCACCAGGAAGTAGTACAGCGGAAATGATAAAAATGGTAGCCGGTGGACACCAATAAGCGCTCTGCGTCCTACAATTTGATTCCATCACGTCTGTCGTTATTGTAGAACGGTAATTCCATTCAGGATCTCAAACTGGCCCATCATCAAGTAAATCAATTCAAAAGTAGAACTTTAAGAAAATGAGATTCATTTGCCTAGGAAATCGATCGTCAGGCCGTCGACGGTAGAAAAAGAAACAGGGAAGCGTGTATGCACATCATACGAAGTACTCGTAAGTAGGGGATTCGTAAAAATCCAGAAGAGTTTGTCCTATAACAGAAGGGCTCGCTACTACATTATCATCGTAATGCACGTGACTATCTCAATGACGTACTGAATCAGCAGTCTATTAACTACGCAGTTGCGCGAGATCACGAATATGATGCATGCCATCACCATAAGCAGCAATTTGCTGGTGAACATCAGTGCAACCCAGGTGAAAATTGACTCCATCACGCTTGGATGAGGTTGGTAGGAATTACGTTACGTTATAGACTAAAACTCTATGCAAGGTAATGAATGAACCGCACATTGAACACTCGTAATAATAATTTATATAATTATGTAGCTATCGTCCTGGGTGAACTTATAGACGGTCAAATTATTGTGGGAACAAATTTGGGAAAATCACGAAATTTTTTTTCTGATACATTATAGCTTGTTTATGCCTTCGATACGGAGGAAAATATACGCTTCCCTGGATCACCACAATAACTTCCCTGGATCGAGAGAACCATGGTTACAAGAGATGTATGAAACAGTTGAATGATGCTACATGCTCTTTTAAGAAGTGAAAGTGAGAGGAAATTATGGGAGGGAAATATGAAAAGACAAATCGAGTCAAGTATACATTAAATTAGTTAGTAAATAAGTAAATATGAATCAATAAAATTAGGTAAAATAAATACGTCCTAATTAAAAACTTAAAACAAAATAAACGAAATATTGTATGTCATTTTCCCAATTTCTTACCCACAATGTTTCGTCTAAATAGATACATCATATTTATAAAATTCAATTTAATAATAAGACAGTCACAAAACTAGAAATTACAAATAATTATTTCATTTCTTCTTGTGCTTGTTAACTTTTTAAACGTCCATTTAATAAAATGCAATTAAACGTGCTCTGAAATCGGTAGCATCGTTTCGTAAGTACTGGCCATAAGCGCCATAAGTACTAGCCATCATGATCAGCGCCGAGTTGCACATTTGCATCAACTCAGGTCAAAGCTGACTGCGTCATGCTACGATAAGATTGATAGAAATTGTTTTATAGACGAACACTGTGTGCAAGGCAAGAAATATTGAACACTCACAGAATTCAAGAAGAAACATTCAGTGATGGATTTCGTGTTAGTTAACTCTGTCAACACCCATTTAATTAATAGCAAAAGCCTGTGCCCAGAAATCGGTAACATCGTTTCGTCCCGCCCTGTATTTGGGCCCACTGTAGGCGCGGAAGGCGAGTGAGGTGCGGGGGGCGTTTTGCGCGGGGCGATTCCGTTAGTCCGGAGAAAGTCCGGCCTCGCGTCGAATCGGCGAAGCGCGTCGACGGAGCCGAAGGCCCTCAACTCTCTTTGCGTTCGATGTTAACGCGCTCGCGAGAAGCCTTTCAAAGAGGTCGGCAGTGAACCAGAATTTAGAGTGCATGGCAACTCGAAATTATTTTTATTTATTGATTGATTGTTTGTTTAGAGATTCCGGGCGCATCAACTGATAAGGTCATTAAGTGGTCCCGTAAGTGAAGTGCATGATTTTCCTCGGGTGATGGCGGTGATCGTCCTCCGTGAATGGTGAGATCCGGCGCTGACCTACCGATGGCTAGTGCGGTTTTCCCCTACTAGGTATCTCCCACCAGCAGGGCACCGCCCTAACCGGGGCAAGCTCTAAGCTCTTGACCGGCCTCCCGCCACGTGTGGTAGTGTATTGCATGTTAGTGTAAGTGTAAGGGGTGAGGATAAGACCAAGAAGAGGAAGGAGAGTTCGCGATCGGTCCGTGGCCCGTTTGTTAGGGAACTGCTCCGGCATTCGCCTGGTGTTGATCGGAAGAACCACAGAAAACAACCGTTAGAATTATTCTCCAGACGGCGACTGAACTCAACCTAGCTATCTAGGCAGGGTCGAAAAACCTGACACCGCCCGGACTCGATTCTAGGACCTTCCGGTCAGAGTTACAGCAGTGACATCATGCCCTGAGCCACCTCTCTCAGTTTGAAACTAGAGACACATGAGGTTTTTCCTACGCAATATCAGTTCTCAGGGTGTTCCTAGACCGTCATCCCCTGAAATCAATGATACAATATTTAAGAATATTTAACTTCGACCGCCCGGCCTACATTTCAGTCGCATGAGACAGTTGTCTCAGCATTGTTTGCGCACAGTATTATCGTGCTTGCGACAAGCCGGAAGTAAGTCACAATTTAGAGGGCAAGACATTCTCTAACTAATGACATAGCCTATTTGTCTTACGCTATATCAGTTCCGAATATCGCAGACTAGATCACAGATGTATGGATCGTCAACCTTTGACATCCACAATAAAATAACGTATGAACATTTATCATCAAGCGATTGATCTATTTATCTTTGGCATGCGCCAATTGCCCCAACACCACACTTTGTGTTCTGTGTTTACACCCTCGCGAGAAATCTCTCAAAAAGATCGGTAGTAAGGCAGAATTTAGAAAAGCATCTTGAACTAATGATACAAGCAATTTTTTCCTACGCAATGCCAGTCCTGAGTATCACAGCCTAAATCAGAGATGGGCCTCGTTCATCATCTGCGAACATCTGTGACAAAATACTTGAGAGCACGGTTCTTTGGTCGCCCGGCCTACTTGCCAGACGAATGCAACAGTTGCCTCAACCCTCTTTGCGTAAGGCGTTAACGTGCTTGGGAGAAGCATGCGCAACGAGGTCGGCACTAGAAGAGGCTGCCGTAGGAGGAGCGAAGGATGAGTTTCTCATTTCCGTAATGAACGGCGAAAGAGATACATCTCAAATGGAATGCTTTCCGGGCGAGGCCGTGTGTGGCCATGGAGACCTGTGGGTCTCCATGTCTGAAGTCGGTGCCGTGAGGTGGGGAGTTCGTCGCCAAAACCCTCAACGCGTATTCACCCAAACTGCGAAGAGTATTCCCATGGCTCTGATCATGGAAACCTATGATATCTTAAAACTGTTATTTTTAGATAAATATATGAAGGGAAAGATATGAAGAAAATATTGTATTTTGCTAATAAAAATCTAATGGAGATGGCGGACGAAAATATAACAAACCAATGTGTGTTTGGCTGCAAAATAAACGACTACGGCAAGGATGAAACCGTTATCCTTGGAAAAAATGGCATTTTCTACACGCTCATGTATCGAAACATTCTTGCGTACGTGTTTTAAGAAGTCTAGTTGCGATATCGTCACGACTAAATGGGGAAGGATACATCAGGGGAATAAACCAGAATTTAGAAAGTAAGGTATTTCAAAACAAATTTTACTTGCCCCATTTCCACTGCAATGTTAGTTCTGAGTAACCGAGACTAAGGCAGAATCATCTTTAAGAGACATCAGTGATAACACATCATACTAACATTAGGACTATAACGTTGGGCCTATACACCTCTTCCATGTGCCCCTAGCCTCAATACAAAAAAATGGGGAAGGGTACGTGCGGAAAAGGCGACAAAATGAGAAAGAAAGACATTGAAGAAATATGTATGCACGTTTTCCAATGTCATGTCAGACGTCGGTAGAGATAAATTGGACCAATACCCAGTAAAATTCATTATAAACTACATATTAACATCGTCCCTCGACCGACCCACTCAATCTCCTATGTGCCAGTTGCCTCAACATACTTTGAGTAATATTTGCTTTTGGTGTGAACTTCCTTGCGAAAAGTCTTGCATTGAGGTTGCCACTACAAGATGCTACCGTGAGAGCGAAAGATATAGAATAAGGTGTGTTTTTTGTTGGTGCAAAGGAAAGATAGACATCTCAAACATTGAATGTTTTTGTTCTGTGTGGGTAAAGAGTAGGATGCAGACATTACAGCTCTAAAGATCATGACAACTGTCGAACGTCGCCATCAGATCCTTCGGCGCTATCATCCAGGCAGTCAAGAGCATTTGAATGACTTTGACTGTGGAAGCCTACGACCTCTTAAACACTTTTTTATACATGTTACAAAATTGATAAAGAAAATTCTCTACTTAAACCACAAATATTTAAATCACATTGCCTACAAAACACCCTACATATTCGGGAAAATACACTATATTTGAATCAATTAACTAACAATGATTCCAGTCATGAATCAACTTTTTATTAATAGACGTTTCGATCTCTATCTGTGAGATGCTCTTCAGTATGTAACATATCTGAAAATACAGTTGTTATAAAAACGAATTTTAAACGATTATTTCTAAAGTCTAAATTATATGTTTAAAACGCACAACCTGTAATATTTATCGTAGCAATGGTGATTCACAAAAATAGTGAATAAAACTGAACAAAATAATATAAATGTTTTAATAACCGACTTGAAAGGATTAGAAGGCAAGGCCTCTTAGCCACATACAGAAGACAATAAACATTTGTCAGTCCCAACGAATATATCCACAACATCTATGATTAACTATAAACATATCATTAAGGAATTACCTGTAAGTATTTAAGATTATGTAACACCTCACGTGCAACTATATCCAGATGAGAATCACAAAATGCCATAAAAATTGTGTTTTTAACAACTGTTTTTAGATTTGTTATATAGTGAAGAGAATCTCAATCTTACAGATAAAAACGACTATTATTAAAAAATTAAAGTTCATGATCGGAATCATCGTTTAGTTAATTGGTCGATACTAAATCCCGTCGATCACTCTGAACATTATTTTCGAGCGCGCAATAAACGTCTCCTCGCAGGATAAAACACTTCTAAAAATGCCATTTTCCTCATGCACACGGCACGAAACATACTTTGCGTTTGGAGTTAACGTGTTGTCGAGGCATTTCTGCAAGGAGGTCGTTACTGGAAGCTGCTACCATGGTACAAAGAATGCTATGAACAAGGATTCCATTTGTTGATTAAGAAGACACAAACCTTAAGAATCTTCATTTTAGTGATGTGAAGGAATATTTTAGATTATACTATATTTTTCTACTTAAATTTAGATAAATATATTTCACAAGACGACCGGTTTCTAAAGTAAAACCACACTTTCAACACCAGGTAAATGGCTCTGCTAAGTTTACAGCCATTCTCCTGCAAAATGGTAATTGTTTGCCTGTGTCACTTTCCTTATATACCAGCAATTTGGAGAGGAAAGCGTTCTAGGACAAAATGCGCACTTTAAAGCGGCAGAGAGTCGTACAGAGTTTCACTGTGAAGGTGAATGCGAAAAACGTATATTGTGAAGGTTGCTCTGCACCCATTGACATCCAACAATAAGAACTTCAGTCTTCGACATTTCCACCTATTCGACAGGCGCAGGAGCAACTTGGTGGAACTCTGCATCGCATTGGCTGCGTTTGGTCTTACTACGCTTGCGAGAAGTCAACGCAACCAGATCGGAACTATGAGATGTTGTTGAGAGAGAAGTCAAGGATATGTAACGAGCACAGAATTTAATACGCGTAAGTAGTTGAGCTAACAGCTGGCCCTCGCTCCACTCTCTTTTTTCAATTACAGTTTTATTAAAACTATGATTCCAGTATTTAAATCTATGATCATTCAGGGATGCAAAAATGTTCATATAATTGATGTAGTATAATGATACTGAAGCAAAGATAGAATAAAATGACGAGAGAAACAGGGGAACTCCGATAAAAGAAGTTTGTTTACATTCCGAACCCTTCATGTGGAATATGTAGGATGCACTGTTTGAAAGAGAAAATTCTCACAGGTTGCAGCACCAAGGATCTTCTAAATTTCAATGTTTAAGATTAAGGTTTTAATACAGACATTGCTTCATCTCCCTGACATGATGTATTAAAACGAATGTGAAAGAGACATTCCACACTAACAAAAGCCGTAGAAAACAGGAAAGGGGAAAGCAAGGTGTACTTGAAACCTGAAAACCGAGAGAAAATCTCTACACAAACGGAAGGAAGGTTGTAGGTTGCACCGGAAAGTAGCCACTGTTGTGAGTGGGCGGCTGCAAGAAGTGACGTCGCTACGGAATAACATTTTAGAGAGCAAGAAGGGGGCGATGGGGGCCTAACAGATAGAGACAGAAGCAGCGTGGCCAAAATCATGGCCGGGAGCGTGGCCGGGAGCGTGGTGAAGGTAAAACGCAGGCCGGGGAGCGGGGCCGGGCGTAGCAAGCACGCCCAGCAAGCGAAGCTCCGCTCCTACATTCACTCTGCTGAGGGGAAAGAGGTAAGTAGATCGACAGCAGATCCAATAACCGCCAACCGATCCCTGTCTTCAAAGGACCCATTCATACGCGAAGTCCAACATAAACTCTTCCCGGCGCGACGTTGAGCGGCGTTGCCCATTACGACGGAAAAGGACCTGCGAACTACAAGTCAAAGGAGCGAGCGGAGTGGAGTGGCCTACTCCCTGCCAGCCCGCGTAGGAAGGCCACTTCGCAGAAAATGGAGCTGCGCACGGCTGCACGTCGCGTCGGGTTAAGAAAAAAACATCTTCTTGACCTCGGGAGTCCTTATGCCCCTCTCATTTACCTCACATGGTTGAATTACGTATAACAGATTGCATCGAAAAGTGTTGACAAAATCTCGTACCAGAATATATATATATATATATATATATATATATATATATATATATATATATATATATATATATATATATATGCACATCAATTCATCACATTGTTGATATATTTCATGGATGCCTCAACAGTTTAGACTCCAGTGTCATTGAAAAGAAAGAAAGTATGAAAGGTAAGTCAATTTAGACAGCTGATGGTCTTTTCAAAGTTTCCCCACTACGTACTTCCCCGGTGATGGTCCTGTCTTTTATGTGCACCGTTAGCCATCGTCCAACTTCTAATTTAGCCATTACAGGCTCTATGTTCCGTGGAGGGCAATTGTCCTATTACAAGGAAGTTAAACTCTACAAGGGTTGCCTTGTAGTTGGTTTTACAATTTTTATTCTTGTACATGTACACACATACACACACATTATATATATGTATATATATATATATATATATGTGTGTGTGTGTGTGTGTGTGTGTGTTTAAATGAGAGTTGGAGAAAGAAGCAGGGGAGATTGGGGGAATCCCAAGAAAACCTATTACAAAACACCTTCGTTGATTGATTGATTACTTTTACCGGGCGCGTCAACTGCTAAGGTAATTAGTCCCTTAAGTGTAGTGCATACGTTTAACGTGGGAGGTAGCGGTGATCTGCTCCGCTGGAAGGTTAGACCCGCTCCCGACCAACTCGTCGGTTTGCGTGAACCCGCTTTGTCCACTAAAAAATTCCAGATACAGCGCCCAAGATTTGAAACCCGATCCCACAAGTGGAACGCAAACGATCTGACCGCTACACTACGAATCACCTCCATTTTCATAATAAAATATAAATTTTTTGAATTTCGCATGGCAGTCGGTATATAGACAGCTCGGTTGCTACCGCAAATAGTTTCTATTTGCAAAGCAAATTTGTTTCTATTGTGTAAGCAAAAATATCGTCGTGTTATTTAATATTTCTGATAAGGCTCGTAGCTTGCTTTGATAAATTATTCCGTTAATTCGGGCGAGTGTTTTTACCAAACTATGCCACTTTTAACAGCGCCAAATGACATCAAATGTACAAGAAATTAATACCATTGTTTTAAAATTCTGTTTTACTCGCAGCAATGGAATTTAAACAGACAAGTGCAATAGCATAGCAGGAATTAGGAAAAGACATGAGCAACGGCAATTATAAGCTTTGGGCCGGAAAGCATTTCCTGATTAAATTTTACTGCTATATCTTTGACATAGAACTTAAGTAGCATAAATGATGAGGAAAAATCAATGAGCGTGTTTATACAAGCTTTTTTTTCATTCTTTCATGCACAATTTGCCTCCAGAGCATGCTGAAGCATTAAACGTCAGCGATCTTTCATCCTCTACCAACCACGCTCCTTCATCCAGTCTATCATAAAGCAGGGTAGTAAATTACTTTCATCAATCTTGTCAATCGCTCTCTTATTAATATTTCAAGAACGACGCTAGCTACAAATGGGGTAACTGATGTAGAGTTTGAAAGATTGTGGTTCATTAGTGATATATGGGAAGTTATAATATGAAAGGATACTGATAAAATTAAGTTAATAATCTGTTAAACAATGTTATCGGGAATGTCGTCCTCAAGTTAACCCTCTTTCCTCGAATCTTTTTTCCTTTGACTACTTCAGAAATAAAATACATTCCACAAGAGAGAAAAAAGAGTTTTTAAAAATGAATTTTAATATGTGGCAGAGTTTTATTGTAAAGCAAAAAATTGTAAAACCAATCAGATAAAGTAAACTGATAGTGTTGTTAAAATGCACATCAGAAAATGGCAGTACATATTAAGAAGAATATTTTATTCCATTGAATTTATTCAGTTCCATTCATTTCAATACGCACGTTACTTTATAAAGACGAACAATATTTATGAAACACTTCATCAACAAATGACAATATTATTTCTTAAAATGTTACCCAAGTTTTAGGTGAAAATTGATAAAAACAAAACAAATATTCGTGTGGTAAAATACTTTACATTCGTTGCTGTAAATGGTTTGAAAGTTTAAATTACTTCCCTTAACTTTCTTACACCCATCATAACATTAAACATTGACGAAAAACTGGCATATAAAAAGAAAATAAGAAGTTGGAAGACATAAGAAGACGGAAAATATTGAGAAGACAAAAGAATACGATAATCAAATGACACGCAACGCTGTGAAACTCATTCCGCATTGTTACAAGATTATCCATGTTTGCTTTCCATGCCATTGATCCTTCTTGAAGGAAAAATACTCTGTTCTCATGATCGCAATGTTCTCCCGTGATCATATTCGTAGATCAGCATTTATACGGGTCAGACATCCAGAAATTGAATCATCGTTGTGGGGTCTCTGATATCATAGTGCCCAAAGCCACTCAGCTCGAATTTCAGCACCGGTACATCAGTTGGCTCCCGATACTTCTTGCAGCGTTAGAATTCGCACTCGCGGCACCACCGGAGTCTTTCTAGATCAGGGTTATCCAACTGGTGGCCCGAGGGCCACAGGTGGCCTGCGTTGCCATTTATTGTGGCTCGCGAAAAGATATTAGTCAACAGAGAAAGACCTTTGCAGCCATGCATGTTGGGCGAGAACATTGTCAGGGACCAAGGAACATTGTCAGGACCAGAAATTTTTCTCTAGTCAATTCAGAAATTCAAAACTATCCCATGTGTTTAACTGCAATATGGCTTGATATCAGGCAACAATTCGGGGAAGTCAGGTGTGAATCTCCCGAGTAAAGAACATATAGCGCGCAACCGTAATAAAGGTTTTAGATGTGGCCCTCGGGGCCTTGCAAGTTGGACATCCCTGTTCTAGATCATGAGGCATGGTTGATATGAGTTGTAGCATCTGCTCTCTACTAGATACTTAACATGGAGGTGAGATCAGGGCAGGGAAGGAAGGATCGCGGAAGGTCCTTGTCCAATTGTTTCAGGAGCAACTGTGATATCGGTTCGGCATTGATCAGAGGAAACTACAGAAGATACGTCAGATCAGAGCAACAAAGTCTAAAATTCTAATACGAATAGTAATTTCGCTTTCTCCCAAAACTTTTCAGGTGTCGAAAATTTGCCATACCCTTGAACCCAGAACTATCCAGTCCTTAAGCGGCTGTTATGGGCTACATACAGGGTGCGGCAGCATAACTTCCTTTTTTAAAATGCGCGCCATTCAGTTAGTTGACTATTCTATGACTGGTTTATATATATATATATATATATATATATATATATATATATATATATATATAACTATCAATTCAATACACTATATAAAATATAGTGTATAGAATACTTTACAATACCCCCTCTTTAACGAGACCACTAGCGCTGCGCTATGACATCAACTAACTGAATGGCGCGCATTTTAAAAAAGGAAGTTATGCTGCCGCACCCTGTACTATGGGAATGCGTTCGATGCCCTGTGACTTCAGTACATATATTGCAATATGAAGTACTTTAAGATACGTTTTTCCTCGATACGTCGCAATTATTTGTTCCTGCTATCATTTATTTTGTAAAGAGTCATCATTTCGGAATCAGCGACCAAACATTTTCCATTTATCTTAGCCTAAAGTGATGAATAAAGAAAGAATAATAATACAGTTGCCTACCTCTCTGTGAATATTAATTTGAACTATTGTTTCACCGTTAAGATGACCTTATTTACAAGCGATTTCGAATGACGAATTCTCTCATATTCAAGATCAATATCGCGCGGGCTGACGAGAAACGAACTGAAATAATCGATAGGAGACGTCGCACAGCTTTACTTGCATGTATAAGGAACATAACTCATTCATTTTATTGGGAACAGTTAAATATCCACCATATATAGAAGTTTAACCTGCAAATGGAATCCAACGGAAAATGGAATCCAATGGAATTTTCCAATCACATATAGACTGTCCTTAGCGTCTCTCTAATGTTCGGGAACAATGTTTTTACGAAACTATTATTGTGATCATAATCATGTTCACAATGATTTGCACAAATCGTTGGGTTATATGTTAAAGGTAATTAAGGGGAGACATATCAGTTGTGATGCAAATTTATGTAAGAGTTCAGTGTAGGATTATGAACAGAGAAGATATTGGCTAAAAGCCTTAAGGTGCTTGAATAAGTAGTTGGTTTGTCCTTGAGTAAGTAAAATGAATAAGTATTTTCGTAATTTGAAAATATTAATTGCTCACCTTTGTCAAGAACTTCAAAGAAACTCTTTTCATTTTAATACCACCAAAAATAGGACTAAATTGATAGTCAATATCGGTAATTTAGTAATTTTTTAACCGATTCTGCACATAATGACTGTGCAATTTTGTTACCAGTTGATACCTAATTCCAGAGACGACCAGATGGGGGAGGGGTGGCAGCTGAGGCAACGTGTCCCAGGCCCCGTCTTATTTGGGGTCGGAAATTATTTTCATTCAAAAGAAATAAAAAAGTATTTATCTCTAATCCAAATTTAACGCTACAAGTTATTTTAATGCATGGAGAAATTCATTCTCTTTATGAATTGCGAGAGGAAGGATTTTTTGTTGAAATGGGTGGCCCCGTGGATCTACTGCCACAGGCCCCTGGTTCTTCGGGCACCCCTGCCTAATTCTGCATAATTCTTACGAGCTGTACGAATTTTAAGGGTTAAAAAAATATTTGTATGCTTTTTTTAGATAAATAAATTCGAATACCCCCATGTAAAATTGCTTAGTGTCTATACAACTCGTACTCAGACATGTAACGAAATTCAAAATGTCACGTGTTGAAGAATGGCCAGTTGAACTGATAATGCACATATATATAACTACATATTAGCACAAAAAAAACATATTGCTCAACTGATTATTCTGCATAATATGAAATTATTTTAACATATATGTAATAATAATAATAATAATAATAATAATAATAATAATAATAATAATGGAGAAACCCAAATCATTAGGTCTCTTAGCAGTGTATAATTTCAGGTGCAAGTCATTACAAAACGGAGCGTATAAATCAGTATGTACCCTATCTAAATACGTCTTTAATATGAAAACAAAACCATTAAACCTCAACATTCCTCACAGTTAAGTGTACCAGTATCTTTAGACTCTACGAAGCAAAATTTTAGTTGCGCCTTAATGACAGTTCTCTTTCCAACCGAGAATTTAGCACAACGACCTGTGTGATATGATATCACATAAATCACGTTTATAGCCGGCAGTTACTGTCTGGAAATGTTGGCGATACCCAAGGTTTGCTCGGAGGTCCAATGTGTTTCCGCGGTCCCACTGGCCGAGCGCTGTTAGCGGCAACAGAAATTGCTCGTGTAAGTCACGTGTCGCTGAAGACGAATCTCTAGAAGAGCGAGTCCCTGAACGAGATATTTTGGATGAGATGCTGTTGTTTTTCGGTCGCTGATATCTCCCACGTTGCTTGTGTACAACTTTTGAGGGGCTTCACATTTAGGGTACCTAATTAAATTGTATTTAATGTGGCATACAATGATGGGGTTATTTGTTTGGAATACATATTTCCATTACTGGATCACTATTCAAATAATTGAGTAATTCACTATTTACTATTGTCAACTTATTAAGTAATAGAAGATTTACTTGAGGTATTATATCATTATTTACTACCATTGACCACAAAACCAAATAACCCGGATTTGATAAACGAAGACGAATTTTGTAAAGAAATCAATGCTATATTAATTAATATCGTTGGTTTAAGTTTAAAGTTCAACTCCGTCTAAAAATAACACTATTTAAAATAAGTTATTGTTTTAGTTGCGGGATAAAGTGCCTGCAGAATTGTACTAAAACTAAGAAAATATTGGCGGCAGTGTTAGGAGTTGAAAAATTACTAGTGCTGCTCGAGAATTTCATAGACTTTCTTGTACTAGTTAGTTTCCGAATCTCTTTAGTCTGAACAAGCTTTTCAGTCTCTGCTTCTTTCTTCCTAGCTATTATCTATCGGGGCCTGAACTGAATTTACGTTTCTCATTTTTTGCCCACTAATTGTCGAATTGAAATGTGACTTTAAGAATATTATAGAAGAGTAAAACTTAGCCCTTTATGCAAATTATCATTTAAATATTTTGAGCCGCTTTTCAGAAAATTACATTTGAGCTTTTTGTAGCCTTCTCTGCCATAACTACAACACGTTTTAGTCCTTAAAACATTCTAATAATAATAATACATTATAAGATTAATTCGTGAACAATTGTTTATTGTGGTATTTCAATATAATAAACCATACTCTAATACATTTGTTTTATCTGGAACATGGCACTATCTTTTGTGTCGATAAAAATAACTTTTTACATTAAACAAATGAAAGCGCCGCAGAGAAATAATAAATGTATATATCTGAATATGTCGTAGGAACCGCAACGTAATGCAAATTTCTCATGACACACTCCAATTTGTCAAACGCCTAACCCAAATTATAAAATACCCCGTGCAGAAGAATAACGGGGAAAGTAGAGCGAAAAATGAGACGCGAAATGCACGTTCGTTGCGCTTAGAGGAATTACGGCGACCGTCTTAAAGGATTTAAATTCAGATATTCGCTTCTATGGCTCGTCATGGAAAAGGTTTGTACACGCAGCAATGTCCACTGTCATGCCAAATTTACATTGTCATCGTACTTCTTGTATGCAATAACCGAGTAGTGCTAAACGAAAATAAAGTCTGATGCACACGTAAGCTTCCGCCGCTCGATTCCATAAATTCTTTGCTATCCGGGAGGGCACTGCCCTGAGGAAGCCTGCGACATGTCAGACAAAACGACGGCCTCTCAGCCAACGACGCGGCGTCTCCCGGTGAGCCAAGAATTTAAAAAACAAATAAATTATGTTTTACCCCTCAGGGGGCAAGCATCAAACAATATCCCTTGCCCCGCGTATTACTATACGTCATCATATCCACTATCTATTTGTATCTAGTGTCTTCAGAGGGGGATTCCCCCCCTCCCAGCTAGTTCTCGGTTATCGCCTAGGCGCCGCTATGACGAATAGATCCTTAGCAGAATGGTGGCTAATGACAGGATAGGGTAGGGAATAACTGTTGGAGAGCATATTGGATTCATCTAGAAGTTCATTACAGTGCAAAATGTGCATTTAATTATTTTATATCAAAGGATGTACGAATATCGTGGTTAAATGTATCAATAATCTGTGGTACTCTACATGAAGTATGTTAGATATCGTTGGCATCTAGTGACTTAATTTTCATGTGGCTCTCTAACTGCCATCTGATGAATCTTACATTGTACCATGTCGTCAACTATGTAACAGATCTCACATTCGCACCACTTCTTTTGAATGGTTGTGCAAATTCGAATTAGACTCTAGAAGAGTTGTATTTTCCTAGCTAAGTAACTACCATCACCTTCTTTTCTAATATTTTTATTTAAATAGAGATTCATAACTTAAGAAGTATGATGCTATTCTAAAACAAACTTTGTTTAATTTCCTTTCTCAAATAAAACTGTTTGCCGACACCTTGTGCAGAGCGATATATGCCTCCGTAATTGCTGAGTCAATGTTAATGTTAGTATGAACTAAGCAGAAACTGTTGGACATGACCGTAATAGAAAATCAGCGCTTTATATAACAGAATTTACAAAACAAACCAATACGACATTACCCAACATGAACAAATTTTAAATCATTTTTGAATTATAGTAAGAATTAATTTATTTCCAATATTTTAATTTTTACTTTACCTAAAATTTCAAATAAAAAAGCACGGAAACACGTGAAAATATCGAAAAAACAGGTATTCTAAAAATAGTATTACATTCTCAAAAAGAAATCAATATTATTTTTAATAAAGAACGCACCTCGCAGACGTAATTTATTTTTGCTGTAATATTGTTTAATATAGGTTCTTCACAAGAAAACGGAAACAGAGTGAAGTGTTCATCTATAAAAAATATTTTTCATATAAATTATATCAGACGAACAATAAGAAGGTAAATTGTGCTGCAAAGCTCATCCTGTTATGATGCTCGGTACTTAATTGCATAGTCCCTAAGAAAATGTTACATAAATTACACCAAATTGTAAAAGAATGGGTACACATTTCATGCCACGAATTATTGACATATTCAAGTGATGAAAGCTACGAATACGTCTTGAATAGGATCTAATCAAATTCGTTCAAATAAATTAATTCTGTTAGAAAAGAAAATGGATTAATTTTAAATTTCATTAATATTAAATGGCAAATAAATTAAATGAAAATATTTGAAACTGTAACTAAAATGTGGAATTCAGAAAAAAATAAATACGATTTTTTAAAACATTTCTAAAAGGAATTACTTATAGTATTACATTATCATTCAAAAAATATTCAATTAACATTATTATTGAAGTATGCTTGCATTGATTCACCGTAGTATAGCTGCAAAGTTTCTTTTAAAATATAGTTCTATTAATTTGTTGAAAAATTGTACTTGTGCGTGAGGGGAACCTTTTCTTTTAGTCTTGAAGTT
Source organism: Gryllus longicercus (assembly GCA_038098605.1). Classification (NCBI taxonomy): domain Eukaryota; kingdom Metazoa; phylum Arthropoda; class Insecta; order Orthoptera; family Gryllidae; genus Gryllus; species Gryllus longicercus. The sequence goes on along the minus strand of JAZDUA010000454.1, from coordinate 46,299 downwards.
TGTACGTAGTCGTAATAAAAACAGAAGGACATTTTGATCAAACCGGACATTTCTGATAAATGAGTCACAAGATCAATATCTGAAATGTGAGCTCAAGTGAATGCAATGTAATCGCTAACCTAACAAAAGAAGCTTACGAGAATCCACATGACTCTCGAAAGTGGCCTTTCATTTGCCATTTGGCACATACCCTACTTGTGGCGGCTGTGGCCAAGAGGGTTTCATACTCTCCATGTATAGGTGAGTAGGTTTCGATTAAAATAGCTTTCTCTGCGTAATATATCCTCGTGAGCTGCTTTCTCGCCAAGACCTTAGTCTTGACGTTTTATAAAATGGATAACAAAAATATCTTTGGATGTTTCAATATGCTTTTCAAAATATTAGAGGTCAAAGGTTCCGCTTTCTATGCATTCTGTGATGAATAAGTAGAAAGTGAACTTTTTCACAAAATTTCGTACTAAATAAATTTATGACTATTCTCGAGATATTTACGGCTATAAATCACAAAAAATTCTGTTTCATAAATATCTCCATTTCTACGTGTTGAACCTCAAAAGCAATTATCATCTAACGTGTAGGAGCAATATTCAAAATGAACATAAATTCACACATTCATGAGTTGTTATTTTGCTATCCGTCTGTACCGAAATGTAATAAAAGTCATTAAGAAGGTAATTTATATTTCAATATTTCAACAACTGTAGCCATAAGAATTATTATAATTTATTTCTAGTTCGTGTAAATTTAGCGCACAACAATAAAGATCCGATAAGGCCCCTATATGTTGTATTGCCGGTATACTGAAAAGAAATGAGTAATTAAATATGCACTGTTAAATACTTACAGCTCGTAATTCAAGAAATAACAATATTACATGATGATTATGGAAAGGACAATCACCAAGCTTACAATTATTATTATTATTATTATTATTATTATTATTATTATTATTATTATTATTATTACTATTACTATCATACGATACTTCTTTCATAAATAACTATTTTGGATACGTGAAGGATCAGAAGACCTTTCGCTACACAATCATTAAAATCAAATTTTGATGTAACTTCCTTAGAAATTGCCGTTTTGTTCAAAAAATGGTATCCACGTAAGGGTCAATAGATAAACATCTTGGACGTGTACTGGCAACGTGATTACACTGTAATCTCAATCGTAATCGCGAGCAGAATAGAAGTCGCCCGCAAAAACCTGACTGGCGTACAGCGAGCGGTCCCTCCTTAGGGAAACAACACATTTCCCACCCGCGGCCTCCTCTCGAAGGAGGCTACGCGCATTGCCCATATTGCGCGGCGCGGCCGGCAGCAACTGGTTCCGAAGCCTCGATTCGCGCCGCTCGCCGACCCGTTCCGCGCATGCGCCGACACACCGACCGACCGACCGGCCGGCTGGCCAGCTGGGCGCTTGTATCCGCCCTGGTGCCGTGCGTTGCTCACTTTGCCGCGAACACACACACTCACACAGGCACGCACAACGCTCCATATGCAGCAGGAAGCGGCGACCGGAGCGGCAAGCGTGTTTGAGGCGGCGGTGCAAGAGGTCGCGCATCCCAGGTCCCTGGATCCGGTTCCCAGGAAGTGAATCCTCAAGGAGCCTCTACTCCCAAGTCACGAACTGGCCCGGGTTGAGGGTTCTTGGTGATCTCGACCTAGTTACCTTCGTTTCTTTGCTATGCCAGCTCTCCAACCTTCACTGCAAATTCCTATCCTCTTTTTCCTTTTTTAAAAAAAATATTTTTTTTTTAAACTTAAGAAAACGTTCAATCGAAATTCAAGCTGAATAGGGTTGACATGACTAAAATCGTTATTTCGCTTTTGCAACAATGTATTTAACAAGTGGCTCCTGAAATAGTTTACGAATCGAAAAAAATGAATGCATTTACAAAATTATTTTTCCGTATCTTGAATTTAATTTTATACCTTGAAGTCAGTTTTATCTCTGAAACTCTCTCACAACTTTGTTCCTTAGTTCAAAATCTCACCACCAGGTCTGGTTGCCGTCAATTTCTTGTTGAGAAATAGCAGTAAATTTAAGAGAAATATACGAAAATTGTACATCTATCTTTATTCTGCGCTCTTCGTAGAAAACCGAACGCATTGATGTCATCGGTGCTGGGAATCTCTGATTCAATCTTTTCTGTGCAATTAAGACACCTTTATTATTACCATGTTTAATTAAAGTTTTCATCGACATTTTTTACCTCTTATTATTAAAGGAGACAGTATTTATGAACGTGGACGGTCGGGTAAATGAAAGCAACCGTGAAATGAAATTAACACGGTGGTGGAATGTAAAATGCTTATTATTAGACGGTAAAAATAAGTATTTAAGAAATAAAATAAAGGCAAAATAGAAACAAAGATTACCTAAATTGATTGCCAATGGCAATAAAACTTTTAAGGCTCTAATGTAAAAATATTATTTTATGAAATAAAATTCAATTTTTTCATTTTTTCAATTCAAATTAGCAGCTGAGTACAGGGAAATAACTATAAGAAGGGACCGCTTTGACAGCTACTGTTTGGACTTTGCTGGCATTGTAACTGCAAGTTGCGCCTATACTCAATTTATCAGAACGTTCAATTACGATTAGCTAATTTGTAAATGTCTTCATCACTATCTCTTGCAATGTAAGCGTCCCGAATGACGTTGATTTGTTTCCCGACCTGTCAAAGTGGTCCCTTTTTAGAGTAATTCCTCTATAATATGGTCCAATATGGAAGCGCTCTCCGATACTCAAACGCATGATGTAGTGAAAGACCAGACCAAAGACCAGAACGAGAACCAGTTCGGTTGCGTTGGATGTCGCTTCGTGAGGTTGATCTAATAGTTAAGTAGCGACTGTGGTGTTTAACAATTATTTTTAACAGTATCTTGCAAGAATATGATCGAAACCACAGGAGCACAATCCAAATGGTTGAACGAGTCATTTTTGAATACCGTGTGTGTTTGGAAGACGGAAGGCGCTTGAGGCCGCGATTCGAATGGTAAGTGATCAAAAATACAAGAGTTGTGATACCAAAAAATTATTACATGTTTACAGGTTGGCCATTTTCGAAATTTTATGGATCTGTCATGAATGCCGTGAGTGAATGAAATTTTCAGATACTATGTTTATGTATTTCGTATGACTGCTCAAGTAATGTATTTCTTTATTTTATAATAATAATAATAATAATAATAATAATAATAATAATAATTATTATTATTATTATTAATATTAATTTGTAATATATTTATTTATGAGATGTAGACCGTTGTTAAAAGAGATGGGAAGACAGTTAATTGGTAAAAATGTTTAAAGTGAATTAATTTTTATGAAACTTTAGTTTCGTATTCTGACCCGAAATATTGGTCTAGTTATTATGAATATAAATAATGGTATTTGTTTCCCTTCATCCATTCTTAGTTTAATTAAATCTCGGGTTTCTGTGCTAGGCAAGATCATAAACTCATTTTATTACATTTCTTTACATAAAACACAGATTTGTATTTTCAATTATCCAACTAGAGTCAAATCCAATAGTTAGCCGGACAAGCGAGATATTATTTATGACGTTACGAACTAAAATAATAAGATAATAGTAGAGAAGATCCCATTAATGATACATGGTTTAATTCAATTTAAGGAAGAAAATATAATTACTTGCAACTAAAATAATTCAAACAAATCCATCAGTTCTTTATACTTTTCTCTCACAATACATAAACGCCACGAAATTACCTATTTGAAGTAAATTTTTAGTTTACATTTTTGACACAATGTGATATATTCAGTCCGCCTTATTACGCGTATCCTTTTCAGGAGAGGTGAAATGAGTTGTATAAATTCAAAGACTGTGCAAGTGGTCGCAGAGGTCACGATTTCCGGTCCATCTGGAACGAAGCCCGGAGGTACGTCCGCCACAAGGAGGGTCAAGACACAAACACATCAGCACATCCGTAGAGCGAACGTAAAAGAATGAACACAATACACTGCGCATTAATCTTGCTGCAGGATTTAAACCTTGGTCTCTATGAAAGAGGTCGCCCTGGATTGAGGAACATTAAAAGAGAACCCGGACATGCGTTTGCCTTGAGGAGATTTAAGTCATGAATCAATAGGCTTGGATTTGGCACTTGCCACAGTGAACATTGCAGTATGTTAGTGTTACCTATGAGTAACACGTGATTTAAAGAAGATCCCAAAACCAACTCATCACCTCTCACCAGCGTTTATATGATCTGATATTGAGAATTAACCAGCAAAGTCCGTGAGCTACATGAAACACAGATTTGGCTTATGTTCTTAATCGTATTTGTTAAAAGCAAGGCAGAAACAGATGCTATTGCAACAGACAGGACGAGGTTTGCGCTGGAGTTGCGAGCTGTCACACATCCGAGGCCCCGGGTTCCAGTCCGCAACAGAACTCCGGGTATGCATCTGCCTCGAGGTGACAAGTCACGGACAGCCCACAGTGCGCGCGGCGATGGTGTAACGGTTAGCGTATTGGATTGTTGTACCCAAGATGGTGGGTTCAAACCCGATCGACGCCGTGGATTTTTAAGGACGAACAAATCCTTCGTACGCCTTCCTTCGGAGGGGAAGTAAAGCCGGATGTCCCATGTTAGTATATTTACTTCTAATTTACATGTAAATGATCCTAAAAGCCTAAATGACGCCTCTGAGCTAAATTCAAAATTGCCTGTTTCTCGCCCAAGAAATACCTCCTTTCTCTGCTAGATGGTGAAAGGAGCGTAGCGAAATTTGCGTGGTCGGACGGAAGAGCAGGACTCAGGGCCTGAGTCTCGCCACGTAAATAATGCATTCTATTGACAGTCCGGGTCCCGGAGTTATCCGCGTGCCCTGCGCTTCCGACAGGATGGTCTCCGTCGTCGGAAACCGCCTCGTCATTTCGGTGACAGTTAAGACCACGTGAGACGTAAATGTAATTATATTAATCGACGAAATAAACTGAGAGTTTTTTTACAAAACCTCTAAAGACATGGAAATTCACTGCCCTCAGACCCCTTGAGCGCGGTTGCACCAACCCACGGCCGTGGCTCTTGGCACAGTAACGTCAACCTCTCTAAGTCGAAACGAGTTTGAAAGATTTTTTCTTTTTCCTTTTTGATTCACACGATCAAAAATCCTCCATTAATGCATTGGTGTACCATCATTTAATATCTCGACATAAGCGTAATTACATCATTACAGACTAATTTAATGAAAAAGTCATCACAGTATTTATGACTTCATTATGAGTGGTTGACAATTCACAATTTATTCCATTTATCTGTTATATTTTAATTAGGCATTTTGTGAAAAGGTTTTTTATTACAACTAAGTCTCAAACACCCCTATGAGCTTTATAAACTTTTTTGTTGTTTTTGTAAGAATGATAGCATTTCATTAACATAAATTGAAGAGTTTGCAAGTTTTGAGAAAACGTTAAGTGCTCACTTTTGAACAGTTTAAGGAGTTTTCATAGTTCCTACCGATTTGCTTTTACTAATAATCTTATGCCATGAATATCTATCAGCAACGCGTAATGAAGTGCACGCCAATATTCCTTCTTCAAACTATACCACCTTCCATCCAAGGAGAAAAAGCTCGCCTTGAGGTACGACTGACCAGACTCGATCCTCGAGTAGGAGGATTAGCTCGTTCGAGTGAAAGTGAAATATTACTGCGCTTTAACTAAATGTTTCAAATGAAACAAAAACACAAGAGAAGTAGCAGAACAAGGAGATTAAGAATAATTTAAAAAAATACAGAAAATTATGAAATTGTATAGTAAATCTCAATGCCTTTGTGCGTGCACATCAATCCATCTGTTAAAAACTCCACTGTTTTCTAGTGCTCGAATGGAATTTCCTGCTAGCTGCCATTGGCTCTCGTGCTCTTGCCCTCTTTTGTCTATTCTTTATCATACAATCTCGTTCCTCCTCTCTCGTTCTGTCGACCAATCCCCTGTCCTCAATTGACCATTCTCTGGCCTTCATTTATCGTCCGTTCCCTGCCCTCCTCTCCCGTTCTTTGCCCTGGTTCTCCCTGCACACGCCCCCATCGCCTGACGAAAGGGGCCGCGTCGCGCCCAGGATGCAGACTGCTGCCGCCGCGGCCCAAATACTCCCGGCAGCGCTTAAATCACATTCTCTGCGCGGTGACCTTCATTTCGGGCATTATCGTACTTTCTCTTTGTAGAATCCGCCGCAGCTCCACAGTTAAGTAACAGAACAACCGCCAGGCGTAGCGCCTCTCTTGAACGCACCTGCGATGCTGTGCGTTTCTCTCACGTATTTGACCATGAGAGAAGTCATATAAGAAGATCAAATCGTGTTCATCGAAGTTTCGTTAAGATCATTTGATTCAATTAAAATCCCCGGTGCAAATTAATAAATACCTTTCTTGTTCACGTATTACAATCGTAAAGAAATATCTTTATATTTCACAAACTTATTCTCACTGTTCTAACTCTGAGAAAAAGAACTAAAAATATAAACCGCTGGCTAAAAAGTACTTTACAATATTGCATTCAAACGTACAAGATACACTATCTTAAATAGGTATTATTATTAATATTGTCATAATGTAATTGAAAGGTGCAATCGTTCTAACTGATAGCATTTATGGTTATAACATCACTGCTCTTTGTATGAATATAAAGCTAATTACCAACTCTTTGAACTTGGTGATACACATTCTTCAACTGGAAAGACACGACCAGGACAGCAATAAAAAATAGATAATATAATTCGTAATTAGTCGTATTTCATAACCTACAAATAACCAATATGTTATGTGACAAATACTATCAGAATATCGATATGCAAATACAAACATTATCAAAATCACGATCTAAATCACCTATCCAGTTTTTGCTGGGACGGCAAAAAAATAGAAAAATAGAAACCGTCCTCTCTCAACTCCTCTTCCCCATTTCACTAATATCCACCAACATGAATTCCAGTTGTATGATCATCTTTAAAATCCCATCGTTAAACGTTATGGAAAGAAAAAAACATCATGTAAGGCAGTCATTTTTTAAATCATTGATCGTTAGATCCTTCTCCGTGAACGTTTGATGGGGAATATTGACCAGCTGTTCTCGGTAACTGGTAGTAGAGCCCCATCAGGGAAGGGTATTTTCGAAAAAGAAACGGAAGAGAAGAAACTGCCACTTTCATCCATTCACTGTTAACATTGTCTACGAAACAAATACCAGTTTTCGCAAACATAGTCATCAACGTCACATCAGGAAAAATTTCGTCTTAAAGTTTCACAAGTCCTATCGACTTCTCCAAACACTGAAAAGTTATCACTGCTATTGTTTCGGGCAAATCATGCATATTATTGCAAAAAAACTATAACCATTGGAACTGAGAAGCCTTCATTCTACTCTCCGTGACCTCAGGAAGCGTTCTGCTTGTATATTGAGGATCTTCTAACATGATATCCTTTTACTAGGTAGAGATGAATGACAACAATAATCTGCTACGTTACTTTGGAAAAGTTGTTAAATCTGCCAACAATGACTGACGACTTCTTGAAGCATTGCAAATCCAGTGAACTGAATTGGCTTCGCGAAGAACCATACGGACATGCCATTTCCATTTAAGTTCTTGGAAGGAAAGACACAATCGATGAAGAATGAAAAAATAAGTTGTTTCAAGGTATTATAATAGTACATCATGAAACAATGTGGTAATGATGATTTCAAAATTGGAGATATCACAGGAGTGTGATATTAAAATAAGAGATATAATGGTATATCATTAAACGATGATGGGTATTAATACACCATTATTACGATAGGAGCGAGTTACTCGAGTGTATTAATACGCATTGCATAGAGTTTCATATGGTAATTTTTCTACTACTCATAGTAAAGTTTGTAAGTTAAACTTGTATATTGAATGGTATCGTCACAGTTGACGTACAGGATTCAGCCAATACCATCCAGAAGACAGATCCCTAACGCCTAACCATACCCTTCCCTGCTACAGGTGGTTTTGGTTACCAGTCCGCCTGAAGGGGAGTACTGCGCTAGTCAAATTGGATCAAAGCTAAATTACGATTCAATTTTTTTAAAGTAATATTTCACGTAAAATATTACTAACAATTAGATATATTTACTGACAATCATAACATAATATTAAATGGAATTTTAATGTACTTGCATACAATCGAACGAAACATTTATTAGAACGGTTCTCAATGATTAATTGTCCTTACAGTAATTGTCAATATCAAGAACCTGTATCATAATGAAACCTGTATCGTAATGAGTATCGTTATGCAACTGGTTACAGCCATCACAATACATAATTGTACAATAGGAGTAGAAAAATATCTCGAGCTGCGTGGGAATAATTGACACAGTAAATATTACTCGCGCAACTTTTCTTGAACGATGACCTTGATCCCCCTCCCTTGTGCAATAAACAGTTGAAGGCAAAAGCTCGCAGTGGGCACTGATGACAACCTTCCAAGCATTAAAACTTCGTTGGCGCGAAACAGAAGCTAGTCAAAGCCAATTGCTTTCATAATGCAGAACCCCTGTTCAGGTTTATTGTCAATACCGAAAGAAATGCCTGGGTCAGGTCCAGGTCATTCAAGGGAGTCACCTAAAACTCCCGAAAAAGTTAAGCACAAGATGCAGTTTTGACTTTCATTTCACAGACGTTGGCATTACTTAAAATACTCTAGTGGACGACTTTGTAACTAATATCCCCACTCCACGCAAAATCGTCAATCCATCGTTCAAGAAAAGTTGCCCGAGTAATACTAGTATTTGCATCGAGCGGCACCTACCTGCTGAGTTCGTTGGAGATGAGGTTGCTGTGCGGGCTGAACTTGGGCGGGTTCTTGTACATGCTGCACACCAGGCGCTCCCTGCAGGCCTCCTCGTTGAAGCCCAGGCCCACGAACACGTTGTCCATGCGCTGCAGGATGGGGCTGTAGAAGGGGTCGTACGTCACCTGGATGGTGGTGGCCGGCACCGGCTTGGGCGTCACCACCTGCGCACCCGAGCACCAACAACGTCACCAACCTGCGCTGACTGAGGCACCATGTAAATTTTTAATTCGTTGCGGCGGAATGAGTAATTCCTCGTTAAGTTATTTGTCGTTTGCATTGTAACATCTCAGTCAATGCATTCCAGACTTTCAGCCAGGGGCTCGGAATCGTTAGTAAGCGGGGTTCTCGGATGATCACCCATCCAGGAATCCGTGGTGTTTTACGTTATTTTACTTCCGTGACTTCACGGAGAATAGTTTAACATTTGACGTCGGTTATCGATTAGTTGTTATTTGCCACTCTATAAATACTACACTAAGGAAAGTTGGCGGTTTTGCTTCGTTTATACGACCAAGAAACTACTGTCTCAAAGCTATGTATGTATACTTCTGCTTGTCAAAGATTATCCCTCAGACCTGCGTCAAACACATCTATAACGAAAGATTGAATGTTCGCGAATGACAATAGTATATGAAACTCTGGGTGAACAGTCCTTACTCCGTAAATAATTGTTCCAAAAGTAAAAACCACTGTGTACTGATTATCAACTGTTAAAATATTACAAACTAATGACGAACTAATTGGCACGTCTATTTAATTTTAGATACATTTCGCTTTCCTTCTCATTCCTGACAATACAATCATACTGAGAAGTCCGAAGAGGTAAATCTTGAAAAATGTTATTCAAATACAAATCATTCGAGATATTTAAAAATTAATTGCTAGTGCTTTTCATTATGAAATACTTTTATGAACGTTACGGTGACGGAGAGTGTAGATGGCCCCTGGTGAATGAAACGGAAGGTTTTGAATAGCCAAAGAATCCAGGGGATCGGAAAGTCGAAAATGATAACAGGAGGGTCCAATTAATAATCACAAAAATTGCTATCTTCTAATAAAAACAACACTTTTGAAATGATTGCTTCAGAACTGAAAATAACTGAACAATACAAACAAACTCAAAAAGTTTCTGACAACCTGTGCTGTAGGGTAAGGACCCTTCAAAAATTTAATAGGATCCAAAATAGTCTCATTTTATGTTATCGTATGATTACGACACAGAAAATCTAATACGCGACCCTTTCGGAACACGAAAAGTTTGTTTTAGGGCTCTATGATTCATCAATTCCGAGTTATGCCCAATGATAGTCCGCGCGAGAAATTCAAGCCGTACGCCGTCACAGAGGAAGAAGTACCCTGTGAATTCCATGTAAAAAACATCGACTTTGTAGCTTTTCGAACGGCACAAAAACGCGCTCACTTTGGTGCAAGAAAGCACGCAATTCAGCTATGGAAAACTATTACACAAATTACTAACGCAGTCACAACAATTTCCAGGGCGATTACAACGCGCGAATTCAGAAGTGTGCTCTGGGGAGTTTGTGTTGAGGATTGCATGTTCGCCTGATTTCTCCCCTAAGGGATAATCTGTTAACGTCTGTTTTTCGCCTCCAATTAATTTGTCGCTGGACTGAGAGATTTCAACACATTTATGTGATGTCTCGATGGTTTCACGTTATCAATTGTAAAAACCCCTCAATTTTCCTTCTTTACTCTTCTCAGCATTTTATTAGATCGAGCGGAATTCAGAATCTGACGTTCAGACGTTACATCCAAAGAAAAAAATTAGAATATTTGATACAATTATACTCTTAATTCACCACATAGTGCTACAACAATAACAGTGAAGTCATGGCTGTCAAAATGTGTTCATTTAAAGATTTTGTGGTATCTTCGTACACAAAGATGTCATTTTCTCGAAAGATAAAATATTTCAATACTAAAAAATAAAAAATACGTATAAAGTAATTAACTATAAAACATACACAGATTTGAAATAAATAATAATATTGGTTTGAATGACGTTTTCTCTTCCATCAATATGTATTCGGCGTTCATGTGGAAAACCCTTTCCAAAAAACAGAACCTGGTTTCCCAATTAAATTAATAAAATAAACTCTCGTAGTATTTATGTATTATGTTACGCGCACAAATGAGTTTTGATGTAGAATAATATTAGAAAAACTTTTTACTCGAAAAAATTGGTCTTTCGTGCATCAAAAACCACCTTCTCGGTTTACTTTTCACGTCTCGACCATTACACCGGATTTAAAGGCATGGAACCTGGAAACAAATCCTTTGTCCTGCAAACAAAGTAGGGGAAAACTGGTATTGAATCGTTCGTTTCATTGTGGAAGTGATATTCAATGAATCAACAAAACTTTTGTATTATTTGCCGTAATGTCCCCATTCGTGTGCAGGTATTGACAACGGATCGTGAGAGCACTCTGTATACATTTTCTTTTTATTCTCACAAAGCCCATCAGGGGCGTTGTTCTGCAGCAATGCTAAGTCACGAATAATTACTATCATACAGATCCAAACAAAACAAAATCACCTTTTTTGAAATAACAGTTTTCAATGCGATTACTGATTAGTATCATCACATTTAATGGGTGGATTAAATATATCATATATTTAGATCCATTTAAATCTGGATTTTCTGATACCATTGCACTCAATACATAATGAGGGACGAGACTGAAAACAAAAACATGAAATGTGCTTATTAATTATAATATTAGTAATTTAATTACGTATACACAGTATAGGATACACAGGGAGGATAATCATGAAGTGTGGCAAATATGCAACACGTAATCTCCTGTATGGTTCAATTTTGTTTTCTGACTAATTAACAGTTAGTATGTCACAGAGTAATAAAATTCGAGAATCAAGTATAAACAACCAGCAGATAATATATTTGCTATTTGAATGTGTCAAGAGAATTTTAACCGTCGAACATATTAATAAAAGTCCACATGTATCGTGTTAATAATTATTAGTTATACAGTTATTAATTATAATCATATCATTAGCAATATCGCTAGAAATGAACAAAATTCGATACGTTCGAAAGATATTGTCAAAAGATACACTTACTATAATACGCCACCGTTTTTGGAAGATTCTAGTTAGATTTAATTTTAATACGATATGAAATTCTCAAATGTCATTCAGTAATCATTAACACAATTGTTTACACATTATCTTTTGTCATTAAATACGTAATTGACGAGTTACGAAATAATTATTTTTTCTACTAATGCCTTTTATGCTCTTATTTACTATTTAGTAACATTAGTAGTTTTTAAAGGCAAAATCAATGCAAATATATGCAAAATTAGGCTTATATTTAATGCTAAGAGTGATGAGTCTTTGGCAGACAATCAATTCATATGAACACGTTTACGTCGAAATAATGTACTTGAGTAACAGGTGCTTTATGCGCACCCATAATAGTAATCCCCACCCCTTTAGTATTATTAGTTGAATTCTGAATAAATGAGAGTGAGGAGTGTCGGTGACAAAATCCGATTACCCTCTTACCCTTTCGCACCCTTCAGTGTAATAGAAACTTATTTTAAATCGAAAAACAAGTTACATATTTTATATAATATTCCTGACGACCAAATAATCACTCCACACACAAACACACACGCATATAAACACTCCCTTGTATTTTGCTCCCTTGAACCCACACACACCCTTGGTCTCATCAGGAACTCAAATTGTGCCAGTACAGACAAATACTCAAGACGTACATTCCAATTTATCAAATGTTGTGGATATAACGAATATATCATTCATATTACAGTTGGTTGGGATATACCTGTACGACAAGAAATTTCCCAAGCCAAATATTGGATTTCATAATGTTTCTGCGTCGTCTCAATTGCGTTATTTTGCTGCGCTACCTGACGGCAATGCTTTCGCTCACTGGCAGCGCTGCCAGTCCCTTACCTGCAGCCGTAGCGCCTGTTGTTGCTGCTGCTGCTTGAGCTGCTGATGCTGCAGCTGCTGCAGGTGCTGCTGGCGCAGCAGCAGCGCGTGCTGGGCCTGCGCGCGCAGCAGCGCCGACTGGTCCACTTGGTCCTTCTTCTGCTGCGCGTGCGGCTGCTGCTGCTGCTTCTGCTGCACCAGCTGCAGGAAGTGGGCCTTGGCGGGCGCCGTGTGGGAGGAGGCGGGCGCAGGCGCCGCGGCCGGGAACACTTTGGTGGGCTCCGTCACCGGCTGCGCGCTGCGCGACACGCGCCCGTCGTCCAGGTACCTAAGCACATCGTCCGCGGTTAGGCCGCTGCAGGCTTTCGAAAGAACCGGTTATTCCACATACGGCATTCATATCATCAGCCAAACAATCATCACGTAACATAACCAGACACTGCCATCAGACATCGCTCTGCCCTCAGACGTCGCTCTGCCCTCAGACATCGCTCTGCCCTCAGACATCGCTCTGCCCTCAGACGTCGCTCAGTCCTCAGACGTCGCTCTGCCCTCAGACGTCGCTCTGCCCTCAGACGTCGCTCTGCCCTCAGACGTCGCTCTGCCCTCAGACGTCGCTCTGCCCTCAGACGTCGCTCTGCCCTCAGACGTCGCTCTGCCCTCAGACGTCGCTCTGCCCTCAGACGTCGCTCTGCCCTCAGACGTCGCTCTGCCCTCAGACGTCGCTCTGCCCTCAGACGTCGCTCTGCCCTCAGACGTCGCTCTGCCCTCAGACGTCGCTCTGCCCTCAGACGTCGCTCTGCCCTCAGACGTCGCTCTGCCCTCAGACGTCGCTCTGCCCTCAGACGTCGCTCTGCCCTCAGACGTCGCTCTGCCCTCAGACGTCGCTCTGCCCTCAGACGTCGCTCTGCCATCAGACGTCGCTCTGCCATCAGACATCGCTCTGCCATCAGACATCGCTCTGCCATCAGACATCGCTCTGCCATCAGACATCGCTCTGCCCTCAGACATCGCTCTGCCCTCAGACATCGCTCTGCCCTCAGACATCGCTCTGCCCTCAGACATCGCTCTGCCATCAGACATCGCTCTGCCATCAGACATCTCTCTGCCATCAGACATCTCTCTGCCATCAGACATCGCTCTGCCATCAGACATCGCTCTGCCATCAGACATCGCTCTGCCCTCAGACATCGCTCTGCCCTCAGACATCGCTCTGCCCTCAGACATCGCTCTGCCCTCAGACATCGCTCTGCCATCAGACATCGCTCTGCCATCAGACATCGCTCTGCCATCAGACATCTCTCTGCCATCAGACATCGCTCTGCCATCAGACATCGCTCTGCCATCAGACATCGCTCTGCCCTCAGACATCGCTCTGCCCTCAGACATCGCTCTGCCCTCAGACATCGCTCTGCCCTCAGACATCGCTCTGCCCTCAGACATCGCTCTGCCATCAGACATCGCTCTGCCATCAGACATCGCTCTGCCATCAGACATCGCTCTGCCATCAGACATCGCTCTGCCCTCAGACATCGCTCTGCCCTCAGACATCGCTCTGCCCTCAGACATCGCTCTGCCATCAGACATCGCTCTGCCATCAGACATCGCTCTGCCATCAGACATCGCTCTGCCATCAGACATCGCTCTGCCATCAGACATCGCTCTGCCATCAGACATCGCTCTGCCATCAGACATCGCTCTGCCATCAGACATCGCTCTGCCATCAGACATCGCTCTGCCATCAGACATCTCTCTGCCATCAGACATCGCTCTGCCATCAGACATCGCTCTGCCATCAGACATCGCTCTGCCCTCAGACATCGCTCTGCCCTCAGACATCGCTCTGCCCTCAGACATCGCTCTGCCCTCAGACATCGCTCTGCCCTCAGACATCGCTCTGCCCTCAGACATCGCTCTGCCCTCAGACATCGCTCTGCCCTCAGACATCGCTCTGCCCTCAGACATCGCTCTGCCCTCAGACATCGCTCTGCCCTCATACATCGCTCTGCCCTCAGACATCGCTCTGCCCTCAGACATCGCTCTGCCCTCAGACATCGCTCTGCCCTCAGACATCGCTCTGCCATCAGACATCGCTCTGCCCTCAGACATCACTGTCATCAGACATCACTGTCATCTGGCAGTACAATCAGGCAGTGCAATCGGACACTATCATCAGAAAATACCATCACAAAATACCATGAAGCAAATAACCGACGCGCCAGAAATGTGTGCCGCTCAATACATTTACTAATACCATCTATAATATGAAAATACGTTTATGCCTGAAGTAGCTTTGCATCGCGCCGCATGTGCTCATTTCCATCCCGCACGTGCGTTGTTGGCTCGTCGCATTATATTTCTATCTCGTTGTGTTATATTGAAACGTTTATCGCTTTCTGACTGGTTTGTTGCTAAATAATACTAATATATCGCTCGTAAGTGTCAAACAATTTAACCGAGGCAAGTCATGCATTCGCCTTAACGGTGTCTACATTTACAGTATCATAAAATGCATATACATTTATTTAAGGTACTTGAGACATTCGTCTTGATAACTCTTTTTCAAATTATCAAAACCTCTGCAACAGTGATACTCATTGTTCTCACTATCCATGTTTCCTTTCAACGTCGTTTCTTCAAAAGGTACAATTAGAATTTCGTTTGAAAAGTAATTTTCGAACTTAAGTGTAGTATAATGAAAATATAGTGCTTATAAATGATTAATGACAACCTCTAATACCGACACTGATATGTTATCGTGTCACATGTACTTTGAGAAGGATAAGGTACGAAAGGCTCAGTTAATTTACAAAATAAATAATATAATTTACCCAACAAGGTTATAAACTCTTCCGCATGTTATAGTTTTGATTTTAAATATTATATTAATTTTGTATTCAAGTGCAATACAGTTAGTGTATTAGACAAATTGTGGTTGAGGGTGAAAGTGCCACTGAAAGTGCCACTGAAGTGCCTCAATGAGTTGTCCTCGAATTCGAGTTTTTACAGTGAAGGATTTTCAATGATAGGTCGATGTGTATATGATAATTCTGGTGGCTGATGCTCGATAGTTTTACGTGGTTTCTCAATTCCAGGCGAATACTGGCACATACAAACGGGCCACTGACAGTGTCTGATTGTTCCTTCTCAATCTTCAGCCCTCATTTCTGTACGGATATTTCCATTCGGCTACACAAATACACACACACACACACACACACACACACACTTACATGCACTACTCCACTACACTTGTCGAAAGACTATTAGGGGGCTAATAATTATTCTTTGATACGGTGCTCCGCTTGCAGGGATATCTTAAGAGGGGAAACGGTCGCAGGGCGATGTGTAGATTAGAATCTGATCACACATCCCAGTAGGATGCTACACTGCCACCTCCCGAGAAATAAAATTCATTTGTACTAATGGCTCCAAACACGAAATAATTAATTAAATTCATTTTTGGATATTTATGGCCTTTTCCTTACTCTTTTTAATAATCTGTGTATTTAAGCGAAAAATGTAAAGCGATTTTTTAGTGCATTAACACCCAATCTCTACTCATCAACCTTCCATTACAGGCGATACCATGTGATCTGACACTCTATCTTGTGTATTTTGAAAGAAAAGGGATTCTAAAGCGTAATGGTTTTCCCTGTTTTGGAATAACTCAGTTTTTGCTTCAAGTTTTGAAAGGAAACAGAAATGATGACTATCATAAATTATTTCACAAATGGCACTGATTTTGAAATGTGATTAATGTGCTTGGGTGAATCTGTGTTTCATATTAATGGATTATACTACTGCACGCATTTTTTGTACATTGTCGTTAATATTTTAAAACGATCATTAAGTTTATCTGCAATTTCGAACAAATTCTTCATCCTGGTGAGAACTCACGCAGAAGGCTGCAAAATTTTCCACTCTACATGACTTTTCTCCAGCAATATGTTCTTGGGAAGGGAACTACAAACTGCCACTGCCACAGAGAGAACTATTTGACTTCACCTGGAACTAAATCCGGGTCCTCCATTAGATGTCATATTTCATTAATTTATTAACATTAATATAATACCCCGACCCCCAACCATTTTGATTACTACTTATGTTTTTAATACTCTCCGGGTAGTGTATGAGCGATAAACTGTTGCGGAACTAATGTTTTACTCCGCAGTTCAGTCGGGTAGAGCTTCTGACTGGCTAATGAAAGCTCCGGGTTCATTTCCCAGAGGAGTAAAATTTTGCTCTCTGTGACAGTCCATTTTCAGTAATTGCTTGTTCATGCATGCATTGCTTCTCGGTGCCATAATTTCGATTAGAGTGTCTGTGCTTTAACAAGTTTTGCCCGGGCTTATTCAAATACATTGAAATCAGCAGCGTAGAGGTCATGGGGCCAGCGTGCTAACATTCCTCGTCTGACATCGGAGTTTCCCCATTTGATTACTGAATGTATTACAATTGTATTAATGTATGTTTTAAAATTTGAATTAAAATGTACATTAAAATGTGTATGACATTTGTATATCCGTAGGTATTAAAATGTAGTTTCGGGATTATATCTGACAAGCACATTGGTAACAAACCACCGCTAACACCATTAGCAGTCTGATGATTAGGAATCATTAGGAATCTGAACCAATTGATCAGATTTCGGTTTTGGCAACTAGACATCGAGATATATTGTTTTCAGTATAGGATGATCTGAATTTAGCTTTCAATACGTAGTTATTTTCTTTCAACATAGGAATGTCCCCAGCTGAGTAACAGGGTTTTCACATTTCTTGTGGATAATTCCCGAGTTTAAAAAATATAGTGAGACACAGAAACATTATCCAAACTCTAATGAAAGAATAAACATTTTTTACAGTGCAACGTATGATTCCCATTTATCTTCAGCAGAAAAATATCAAGGATTTTTATTTTCTTTATTTACATTGTAAGTTTTCTAATACTAGTAAACATATTCTTTAAATCTTTTAGGTTTCAATTCGGTAGTTAAATATTGTTATTGTTTTTACTTTGTCATTAAAATATAATTTTACGAAAAATTATTGGTAATATGTTCTCACTTTTGTCTGCAACGTTTGAAATTTAACACATCAAAAAATTATGACAATAAACAAATCTTTAAAAGTAAACATTATACCAATGTTTTAGATTTGATATGGATATTATTTATTATTAGCATTTACATCACTATTCACTTTGCGCATTATCATTTTAATGGAAATGTTTTCAGGCCGACGTATCAAAGTTGGAACTATATGCTTCACATTACAGCTCAAAATGTAAGATACTAAAGTTCATTTTGTGAAAACACGACATTGAAATCAATTTTGGCAAGGTACAAAAACGGTGATTGCTGTGTTATTCCATTCATTTTCTCCATCATATTTTTCCTCAAAAAGCATTGCTACATTAGGATTCCAGTTTCAATCCTCTTGTAATTACTTCAGACGTTCAGTGCATGGAAACGAGCTATTGGAGGCAAAACTTTGGTAATTTTAGGCGCGTGTGAGGACACGTTAACACCCGCTTACATAACTTAGTTTCAGTCAATTTGCCAACTTCTGGAAACTGAATCAATTTCTCCCTGAAACGTATTAAGATTTGCCGTTTCTCGTGCTCCACAGACAGAACCGGATTAATTATTTCCCTGCTACAATGAGAGAACAGTATAAGATGTTATTTACAATGAGCTTTCATGGGATGTTTCAGTGAGAAAATCATGAGAGAATTCAGATGTTTCATGGGATGTAAGCAGTGAGAAAATTCTGCTACAATGTCAGCAACAATGTCAGTATAAATCCCAACATAGTAATTTTAATAACTGTGCAACTGTTCTTGACTGGTGTTTTGGGGAAATGCGGGTAAAGCAGGCGAGTTAGTTACAAAATCGACCTCTAGTTTTTAAGCTATGATAGCCACTGAAAAAGCAAATTAAACTGTACATTTTACAATTTGCATATTTATCACATAAAATTATTGACCTGGAAAGCATACTAAATTTTTTTGCCGGAAGAAAAATTTTGTTTTATTAAATTGGATTCCTTTTTATTAACTGTATCAATCTTACTAACAAGACAATTTTAAATCTTAAAAGAACTTTTAACACCTTTAAAAACACCTTTAACTACCTAAACAACACCTAGTACTAAATACCTAAATAAAATACATTTAACCCGATGATCTGCGGTAAGTTGGTGAAAATATGTAACTATATTTTTTACATAGAGTGTGATATATTGGTCTCCTTGAATGTGACATTTTTTACCAGGCGTTTCTGAAGAATTTAAATGATATTTCGCTCCTTTAATCTTTGCCTCTGTATCGACAAAATACACTTGCTCCATTGTAAGCAGAAGTCAAATCCACAGCATTCCTTATTAAATACATCAAAATCTTGTTCCCTTTTGACAACTCGCATGCCTTCGTAACTTTCTTCTTAATTTTGCATTCGCCACTTATGTAAGTTCTTTTATCTCAGATTTTCGAAGCGTCTCCTGTGAAGGATCTGAACTTACCTAAGTTACTTCTTTAGATTATTTTGAGAAAAAAATAGTTCATTTTTTATGTCAGATTCTAAAAATAATTTATATCTCCGTCAAGAAGAAGCATGAAATGAGAAAATCTTTCAGTAATTTTATTTCTTTGTATTCCAGCATTATAAAAGAACCTTTTCTGTTGCAAGAAATCGTTCATCATCGGGCATTTTATGGCATAAATAATGACGTATTAGATTTTATGTCACGAATGATGCGTCATCACACATTCAGCCAATCGTAGCGAGAGAATCGGGGGGAGGTGGAGCTAAACGGAACAGCCGACCACCGACCATTCGCATGATGTCTAATACCCGAGTCGTCGTCACAGGGAAGTTGTTTCGCAAATTTAAGTTTGATTCTCTTATAAATGTATAATGCTGTTATACAAAAAAATATAGAATGCACCTCGTTTATAATGTTGCTTTATTACATCCTAAAGTCGCTTGTTATCAAAACATGTACTTATGCAATAAATCTTAACATTATAAACTAATTGCATAATCTACTATTATGACATTCTTGTGACTAATTAGAACTCCAATACGTCGAAAAACACTTGACTTATTTGTTTGTTCCTTATAAGAATATCTTAACTTCTTAATTTATCCCCTTCCTGTTCTGGAACATCGACACGACAAAAAACACACACACACGCACATACACACACAAATACATACACGCAGTATGTTTGACGTTTTATCTACCTCCAATTTTTTCGTCAGCACGAACAATTTTTTGGTCACAGTCTCGTGGTAAATAATACCCACAAGTTAGATCATTAGCCACATAAAGGTGGAAAGCTGGTAAGTCGGCCACCGCGCTATTGACCACCAAAAGCACATTTACTGTCACAGACTGCACATTTCTCGATTTGCGGTCGCGAGGTGTGATGCGTGCGGAGTAATGTGTAAGTCCAATCGTGCGTCGACAATGCTGGGCAATAACGAGGGAAAAACTCAATAATAACAATGCCTGACAGCAGGTCCGGCTCTAAAAGTTAGTCATCACGCCACACACCATTGCACGTTGGGTTTCTTGCCAATAAGGGACGCCATGTCAAAAATGTCACTTCGTTATATGATATTGCATGTGTTACCTGAAAAAAAATTATTTTCGACATCCACATGTCCTAAAAGTTTTAACAATTATTCTTCACTATATTTATCTTTATGCTAACAACACGAAAGGTTTTCGTTTAAAAAATAACTTAAAGCTTTCTACTCAGATTTAAAAAAAAATTAAAAGTAGTGTACCTTGCATGCGTTATTACTTGCTTTCATTAACCAGTTTTATAGCATAAACAATAAATTTCGTCAATATCGTAAAATCAATGTAAAGGACGCTTATTTGTCATAAGTTTGTCTCAAACCTCAAAATTAGGTATAAATTTAAATAAGAAATCTTACTATTTAGAAGTGTCACCACATTTTTGCCGATCTTCCCCGACAAAATTTTAGTCGTCTCAATGGAAGATTTTGTAATGCCTTTTAACACTGTTCTTTTTTTGTTATTAAATACTTTCTGTATGTTAAAAGCAAAGCACACCACCTCCATGCCCACTACAGAAGATATCAAGAGCCTCCTGGGACTGAAATTTGTCATACGTCTTCTCTACGGATATTTGAATACGGCTACACAAATGCACACACACACACACACACACACGCACACACACACGCACACACACACGCACGCACACACGCACACGCGCACACACGCGCGCGCACACACGCGCGCACACACACGCGCGCGCACACGCGCACACACACGCACGCACACACGCGCACACACACACGCACACGCACACACGCACGCACGCACACACACACGCGCACACACACACGCACACACACACGCACACGCACACGCACACACACACACGCACACACACACGCACACACACACACACGCACACTTACATGCACTACTCCACTACACTTGTCTAAAGACTATTAGGGGGCTAATAATTATTCTTTGATACGGTACCCCGCTTACGGGACCGCAGTTACCGCCGACTTGTGCATCCCTGAGAAATCGGAGCGCGGGCCACCCTTCGCCCTGACACTGTGCCCTTGAAGGGCGCAAGGGTGCTCCGAGCACGTACGTGCTCCGTTTGACAGCCCTGAAATTGAGTAACGATGGGACAGGGAAGAGGAAGGAAAGATCGCGCGCGGGTCGTTTCTTAGGGTACTGCTCCTGCATTCGCCTGGTATTGATCGGAGAAACCACGGAAAACTACAGATCAGAGCTGTCGTCTGCTAGAATTCTCCTCTGACAGAAACACTAAATAACACAGCCATACAAAAAAAATGTGTTCGTGTCTGAGAATCAGACTATGTTTTCTACGTGTTTTGGGGTCGGCAAATACGAATTCGGTGACCATTTTACTCTATCACATCAGGTTTTTGATATAACCTAAAAAATATAAAAAAAAATATAGATACTTCTAAGGGAGGGGTGAGACCATGTGATCTACATGTTTTCCGAATCTGAAATCCATTTAACTTGAACAAATCAGATTTATTAATTCAAATCCATTATAATTGAGAGAGAAGGTAGCACTGGTCATTGACGAGACAACACTCATCACGTTGTTGTATGGCAGATTGCCTGTATCGTTGGCGCCTGATCATTGGCTTTTTCTCCAAGCAGACTCAGGTTGTTTAAATTTTTTGATGTTATGTGAAAAATCTACTAAAGTAAATGGACTTTGGATTCGGTTCTGCAATCACAAAAACATAATAGGGAATATGGTCTGACACCTCAGTTGGAAATATCTTTAATTTTTTTTTTTTTTTTTTGAGGTTATGTCAATAAACTTCATATGATGGAGTTAAATAGACATCGGATTCGGATTTAGCCAACTTCAAAACGTATAAAAGAGCTTCGTCTGATTCCCAGACACGATTTTCCCCACACACATAATTTGTGTGTGCGTGCGTGTGTGTGTGTGTGTGTGTGTGTGTGTGTGTGTGTGTGTGTGTGTAGCAGTGTAATCACTAAATCAACCACAGGAAGGGCAACCCAACTGAAGTTAAATGGACTTCAGGTTTGGTTCTGCTACCCCAAAAACATATAGGTAATATGGTCTGACCCCTCGGTTGGAAAGATCTTTAATTTTTAAAACTTTTTTTGAGGTTATGTCGAAAACCTAATGTGATGAACTCAATTACACATCGGATTCGCATTTAGCGACCCCATAAACATAAAAAGCATGGTGTGATCCCCAGACACAATTTGTGTGTGTGTGTGTAATCAATAAATGAACCAAAGGGAGGGCAGCCGCGCGCAAAGCATGCGGCTGCGATGGTGTGACGGTTAGCGGACTGTTATACCCAAGCTGGCGGTTTCAAACCCGATCGAAGCCGTGGATTTTTAGGGCGACAAAATCCTTCGTACGCCTTCCTTCGGAGGGGAAGTAAAGCCGGCTGTCCCATGTTACTAGATTTACTTGCATGTAAAAGATCCTCAAGCCTAAATGACGCCTCTGAGCTAAATTAAAATCGCCTGTTTCTCGCCCAAGAAATACCTCCTTTCTCTGCTTGTTAATGAAAGGAGCGTAGCGAAATTTGCATGGTCAGACGGAAGAGCGGGCCTGATGGCCCGAGTCTCGCCACGTAAAACAAGGCAAATTCAATTCAATTCAATTCAATTCAATTCAATTCAATTCAAGCATTGACGTGCGAGTGCTCACGCGCTGTAGGCGAGCTGCTGCGCGTGGTCGGCGATGCCGAAGGTGTCCCTGGCGACGCCGCCGGGCCCGCCGCCCAGCCCCCACGACGCCAGCTCGTTCTCGTTGTGCTGGGCCGCCGCCAGCATCTCGCTGCGAGACGTGTAGTCGTGCGCCCACGGCGCCGCCGGCCCGCCCCCGCCGCCGCCCCCGCCCGCGTGGTAGCTGGGGCCCGGCGCCGACGCGTAGATGGGCGGGCCCGAGTCCTCGAAGTGGTGGAGGCCCGGCCCCGACTCGTGGTGGTCGTGGTGGTCGTGGTGCACGTGCACGGGCACCGGCACGTGCACCGGCACGTGGTGGTGGTGGTGCGCGATCTACGGACACAAGACGAAACAAAAGTTGAGCGTGAACATTCGAGCATTTATTTTACCTAAAATAGGCAGACAAGGCATTTACTTTTACTACAATTGGCATGCGAAAAAGGCATATATTCTGGACAGCACAGGAAACATTAAGAAATCAACATTTAAAAGTAAATTAGTATTGGAAATTAAATAAAAATGATTCCCTTTTTAATTACAAATATACAATTTACATTAGCACTCACGTGGAAGGAAACTATCTTTTCTTTGTAATCTTCATTGCACAGGACCATCCGGTTTGCCAACTATGAATTTAGTTTACTCGCACCGCTGTATCGAGTTCTTTTGTGGATTCTCTTTTGAATTTTGAAATGGTATCAGTGAAAACGGAATGGAATATTTCGTTCTTCTCACTTCTATAATTGCCAGAAGGAAATAGAGAACAAAAAGGAATTGAAAAGGATGTCACGTACAGACAGCTCTGTCCTTAAAAGGGATCCCAGGCCATAAACAAACACAGAATGAGATTTCCTGAACAAATAAGCATCAACGAAAAATATAAAAAATCTTCACGTATATCGTGTTCTTTTCCCTTTTAGATTTTTAACACAACCGGACTCTGTGACCTCCGCGTGCACAGAAAGACAAGACAATACACGTTCACGCCTTCATATTGACAAGCTTGATAGAGACTGATGTCAGAAGGGGGAAATGCAAAATTATGACGATAAGGCACAAATAAGGCAAAATGTCAGAAACAGGCATGTCAGAGGCTAAAGTAGGCACAAAAAGCAAAATTAAAATCTACTAAAACTACTCCAGAAGTACAATTAAGTGATTCCTATTGTTAAAAGTTATCTAATCATGAAAATAATAAAAAAGCATCTGACCGAACTTCGGGGCTCTATTGATCACATTTTGGTAAATTTATTGTTTATGCGGGCTTCCTAAGTGAAGCGCACTGGGAAATTTGTGAAACTGTGTGAAAAGCATCAAATTGAAAAATATTTGTTGTAGGGTTAAACTATTTTAAATTGTAAATTTGTAACACGTTACACAAGTATTGTTGTATAATATGCAGAGTATTTTAACGCTATTATATGAGAATGTTCAGAATAAATATTAAAAATTTCTAGGGATTCAGCGGGTCAAAGATGATACGAGAATGTGTGCCCGTGAGAATGTCATGAGACATCTAATATAATAATATTTTACATGTGACATTTGTCCTTCATTGACAGGTAACTTATCATGTTTTGGTAATGTACAGGCCCAAAATATAACAGGACTTCATCATTACATAATCTACCATACTTCTGTTCAATTAATGACCTAACAATCAGGAGAAAATATCACATGTGGAACATAGTTGTATGGAATTCGATCATCTTAATTTTTCTCAACGTCAATTGAAGGAAATGAAGGTAATTGAGATCAATTCCTTCATCCCACTCAAAGTTTGAAATATTTATTCTGTATATTTGTTCCTTATATGGTCAGTTAAATTATTTTAGTAATATTCATCCTACAGACGATGTATTTTAATTGGAAAAGCTAAATCAATTGAAACAAAAATATTGGTAACAACTGCATTAGGCGCTATTGGTGATAATCTCTTTCGACACGAGGATTGCTGCTTGAGGCAGCGTAAATACATTTTCGTCAGGCGTGAGAAATCTCGATTGCGATCTCATGACAGACGAGCGGAGTGAGGGTGCGTACGTCATGAGCATGGGGGAAAACGAATTGAACCTCGTTAAAAAAGTTCTCACAAAGCGAAGACACTTTTAACGAGACCTCCCTTCATCGGCGAGCACATAACTGAGTTCTGTTTGGTAGCATAGGCAATAATGGACCTGATATCTAATTTACCTACGCACTCGCAGACAGCAAAATACGACTCCAGTGACGTATCTGAGACACATGTGTGATTTTGAAGAGTATTTGTTATTTAAATCGGGTTATACAGTATATAACGCGTGAATATAGGACCCCAATTAGCCCAGAAATTAAATCTGAAATTGGAATATACGTGAAGGAACTTCTCGTTACTGATGACCAGATAATAATAATAAAAATATAATATAAATATTATTCGGTAGCAGCGTTTATCAGTTAAACTAAGCTTGCAGTGGATATTATTTAGAAATTCCAATGTTTCGAGATTAAATCAATGTATGTTTATTTGCATAAAAACAAATATTCCGGAGTGCATGAACCATCTAATTAACTCAGAGGTCATAAATGCAGAAATAACTTATTTTCAAATGATAGCTATCCTTTTCTTATCTTTTAAAATTCGATCCACAAAATACGTAAATAATTGTTCTAAAGTGGATAAATTTAGAAATAAGCACAGAGTTGTTTTTCCCAGAAACAAAGTACTAAATATTCAGACAGGAGTTGTCTCAACGTTTCTAAACAACGGAGCAGATACACGCCTCTAAGTAAATGCGGAAGAGATCAAAAAGCCGAAAAATGCGGTGGATTCTGGTAAGTTGAAATAGTTCATGGACCTGCCTATGAAATGTAGAAGAGCAAAAGACACGTGTGCAAAGCTGACACTTTGCGAAGGCGTAAATTAGTAAGGTAAAACATTTCCAAAAAACTAAACCCTCTGATAAAAATAAAAAAAGGCATCTTCATTGTTGACGTTATTGAAGGATAAATTCATTGTTGAAGTCATCGACGTTGACTTTGACATAAAATATAATCTTTTTTTTCTGATGTTCAGGTCAACAGCACTTCACCGAGATTCTGCATAGCATTGTGCGATGACTATTTATTTAGGCTGTTGCTATTGATAAATGAATTACAGATGTACAGTACAGAAAACTAGCTTCACTCTCCATTAGTCTGGCGAGGTTTCAAAAATCCAATAGTTTATGCTTTGACGAATAGTGTTATGATTTGGTGACACTGGGCCCTCTGATTCCGTCTACTGCTATGCGACTGTATACTTACACTCTACAGTCGATAAAAGGACTCAATTCACAATCATTGTAAATACTCACAGCAGTGAAGAAATAATTTCATTTTTCATATTGGTTGACACAAACAATACCAGACTAATGACATATCTCAGAATATACTTTGATTAATAACGGGGCATATTTTATCTGTATGTGAAGATTGTGATAGTAAATTTGAAGATTCAATACTATGAAACGTGTATTACAATTAATATTAAAATATTAATATTAATATTAAAATGCACTGCAAATGCATACATTTATATTGCAGTTGTAGTGAACCTGCTTATTTTCAGTAACTTCAATTTGAGTTCCAAGAACAAATTTTTTTAACGTAATGTAAAAGAAGATAAATTTTTTTGTCAAATTTTTAGTTTGTTTCTTATAGATATTGGAGAATTTTTTAAGTTGGTAGCTACATTTCATTTATAAATACATTTTTGAATGTCACAAACCTGATCAGACTAATGACATAATAATTACGTCACAGGGTAATACAGGGTTGTGTGAGACTACATAACAAGTGTCTCTCTTTCTCTCTCTCTTCTTTCTCTCTCTCTTCTTTCTCTCTCTCTTCTTTCTCTCTCTCTTCTTTCTCTCTCTCTTCTTTCTCTCTCTCTTCTTTCTCTCTCTCTTCTTTCTCTCTCTCTTCTTTCTCTCTCTCTTCTTTCTCTCTCTCTTCGTTCTCTCTCTCTCTCTCTCTCTCTCTCTCTCTCTCTTTCCAAGAGTGGGAGTGTCTAGATGTGGCTTCTTGGTAAAAAGCATTAGTCAACTGATGTCACTTGAATTGCGTTCAATGAGTGTGCAATTGTTCTCTAAGAGCATCAATTGTCACCGATATCTGACGCGTGGCAACATGATGATAAACGACGAAAGGAAAGTTGTCTGGCGGCAGCAGATGGGTATGGTAGGATCATAACTGTCCATTTCGACATCAGCGTATGCAGAGTAAAAGTAGCTTTCCTGCGCAGTTCGATCATAGTTCGACATTTACGGCTAAAATGAATATTGCAAAGAAATTACATCAGATTTTGCGTCCATCTTCCATTCCTTGAGGATGTGAGCAGGCAAATGGTGGTGGTGGTGGCCAATCTGCGAGAAAAAAGGAAAACAGTTTTGATAATTGGCCTAGCATGAAGAAAGTCGAGGTAGACACAAGATCTACTCATTGAAGAAAAATACTAGAAAAATAGTTTGGAACTGAATAGAAAAATATTTCGGAATTGAATAGAAAATATTTACGGAGAATACACGAGGATCATTCCAGAAGCAATGGCAAAATTGTTATATCATTCAAGAGAAGAGACATGTCATTTGTTCAGAATATAAGTTAGAATATAGTATGTTTTAAACTACACGAGATGCGGTCAGCAAGTGTCGTTCGCGTGCGCTTGTCAGTGGTGGACAGCAGTCGCAGAGGATTAGATTGAGAGATTAGTTCCTGTTGCCGGGCGCGTCGTCTACCACAGGCATTAGTCCTGCATGTGTAGTGGACGTTCTATCTTGGAAGGTGGTTGTGTTCCTCCGAGATGGCAGTGAGATTCAGGGCTGGCGAACACGTCGGTTTGCGGTTTGTGGTGTTTCACTCTCCTGGTATCTCCGTAAGAGAGTCGTCGCCTCAGGACAAGCTGTAAGCTCCGATTGGTCTACCTATGTGTGTTTTTTGTGTATGTATTTTGTGTATGTGTTTTGTGTATGTGTTTTGTGTATGTGTTTTGTGTATGTGTTTTGTGTATGTGTTTTGTGTATGTGTTTTGTGTATGTGTTTTGTGTATGTGTTTTGTGTATGTGTTTTGTGTATGTGTTTTGTGTATGTGTTTTGTGTATGTGTTTTGTGTATGTGTTTTGTGTATGTGTTTTGTGTATGTGTTTTGTGTATGTGTTTTGTGTATGTGTTTTGTGTATGTGTTTTGTGTATGTGTTTTGTGTATGTGTTTTGTGTATGTGTTTTGTGTATGTGTTTTGTGTATGTGTTTTGTGTATGTGTTTTGTGTATGTGTTTTGTGTATGTGTTTTGTGTATGTGTTTTGTGTGTGTGTTTTGTGTATGTGTTTTGTGTATGTGTTTTGTGTATGTGTTTTGTGTATGTGTTTTGTGTATGTGTTTTGTGTATGTGTTTTGTGTATGTGTTTTGTGTATGTGTTTTGTGTATGTGTTTTGTGTATGTGTTTTGTGTATGTGTTTTGTGTATGTGTTTTGTGTATGTGTTTTGTGTATGTGTTTTGTGTATGTGTTTTGTGTATGTGTTTTGTGTATGTGTTTTGTGTATGTGTTTTGTGTATGTGTTTTGTGTATGTGTTTTGTGTGTGTGTTTTGTGTATGTGTTTTGTGTGTGTTTTGTGTGTATTTTGTATATGTTTTGTGTTTGTTTTGTGTATGTTGTGTGCGCCTTCTGTGGGCGTGTTGTGTGAACGAGAGCAAAGGACAGGGACGAGGAAGAAATGATCGCATGGAGTCCTTGAATGTGGTACAGTACTGCACAGGCATTCATCTGCTATTGATCGGATAAACCAAGGAAAACTTCCTACTAGAGCAGCCGGTAGCTAGAAATTTTTCTCCATGGTCTGGATTCCAGACAGCGTAGAGTTCGACTTCACTAGCTAGCTAATCGGTGTCGAAAATCCTTCGACCGCCGAATGACGAGTAGCTAGCTAACCAGAATTTCAAATCTTGCCACGACCGGGACTCAAACCCTGGATATCTAAAGGTTGTGCTTCAAAACAGACGAAGTAGTATACGAAAATTCCATTTCTGCGGAACAGAAATGCTCGTTCGTGTGAAAAGGAGCAGCAAAAATCATTGGATGATTATGCGTTTTCTAATTCTAATGTTGCAGGCTGTATAGAAGACTTTGCATAGTGTGTCAGCAGTCTACAGGCAGGGGCAGCTACGACGAACTGCTCACCGTCTGTGACATCCAACATCATAGGCAACGTTAGTAAAGATGTACGCAATCCTAGAGTAACTATTTTGGAGGATTTTAGCTGTGAGATAAGCTCATTTTACTTTGTGCCTAAATAAAGCAATGCTTTCGATTTACGTGTCTTTCAATGCCCATTATTCATTGGCTGTGTCAAGGACCAATTTCCTACAATAATTGTATTAATTATTAATACGAAGAACAATCTGGTTATCTTATTTGCAGAGCGTGAATTTCTTTTCCGGACGCTGCATTGGTTAAAATACTTTTATAGTTGCCATAACTTATGAAATGACCCACGTACATATGTATTGTTGGTTTATTTAATGAAGTGCAAAACAAACGAAACGTTTACTAGAAGAAATTTCCAAGACAGTTGATATATAGTCAATAACATTGTATTGTGTGCAAAATAAACTGTTCCGTATCCGATAAAATCGTTTTCATTCAAAATGACTTGCATTATGCAACGACGATATATATTTCAAGAGACCATACTTTTAATTCATTTCCGAGCCCTTTTTGTTCTTTGAAAGAAGATGGCATTGAGCTGAGTCAGCGTACTTCCAGGAAGGAAAGAAGAAACCCAAGTGTGTTGCCTCCGAAAACACAAGACAGAGCCAGAGAGCAGGAAGACAGGGAGACTTCGGTGAGATGCGCATCTCAAGAAGCCTACTAAGAAAGACAAATTTAAGTACGGAGCCTCCCCCCGGAAGTACATGCAATGCATCAATGAGATCAAGGCGTTAGAGTTATTTAAATAATAAATGTATGATATTTCACGAGGTCAAAATCCTTTGTTACCGACTACTAAACCAGCTTCCACGAAAGGTTCTGAACAAACTCTTCGGCATGCTGTGACTGTTAGGTAAATTCATTGAATGCCACAGACTTTAGTGAGACATTCTCTTATAGTTAAATATTAGTAATCCGGGAAATATGAAGATTTGAAAGTTTATGATGGGTAAGTCTGTGAATGATGAATATGAAAATTGTAATACTTTGCGTACTACTCTGAAAAATCGTGTCAAGGAGAGGTAGAGGTGATTTTGAATCACATCGGGAATATGGAGTATTGATGAACTTGATTAGTATCCTTCCTCACAAATTCCTGCACAACTAGCTTAAATAGAAGCAAATAATTAGAGTAGAGACATGCCTTACACATCTCGATCAACCGTGTCAGTAATCTTAAAATAACAAACAATAACATTCAAAATTGCTAACAGTTTAATTGTCTGGATGGCTCAGTGCATGACGGACTTGTGCCCAAGTAACCCTCTTGGCTAAAGGTTGGAATCCCGTCTAAGAAATGGATGTAGTGTAATGGTATAGCTCACCTTATCATTCTGAGACACCACGGATCTCCATTGGACCACAAATCCTATTCTTAATTTCATTCTCTTTTCTGCAATGTTGTATGAGAAGGAATTAGTTCGACGTAAGGGCATACATGTCACAGCGACAGCACCATCTACGTAACCTTATTTTACGTATCCTACCTCTACAACGACGAGTTACGCCAGTCCTATATACAGTAACATTTCTCCGAAAACACCAGGTAAAAGGTGAAGAAGTGCCGCAAACTGCGTCCTGTCTTTCCTTCCTCATAACTGTCGCCTCGTCCCATATCATACAGACACACTCATATGCACAACATTACCACAAATATCGGGAGACCAATCTGGAATTTATGCCGAAAGTCGCGAGCTTATGCCGGCCAAGATGATGCACCGCTAGAAGAGAAACCTGGATGAGGAAACCTATGAAACCTGCTTGCGGGGCGGCGCCGGATCTCATATGATAGCTTCGGATGAACATCGCCCATGTGCATAACTAAGGGTCGAGATAGGACACGGAGGGGGAAGGAAAGATCGCGCGCGGTTCGTGGCCCGTTTGTTAGGATACTGCTCCGGCATTGTTGGTGTTTATCGGAGAAACCTTGGAAAATTACCGAACAGAGCAGCCGGCCGCTAGAGTTCAACAGACTATCTAGTAGATCGAACTATCTAGTAAGCACCGAGCGAAGTGGTTCAGTGCGTAGCGCGCTGAATTCGCAATCGGGAGGTCCGGGATGCATACCTGGGACGGCCATCTTGACAAGGTTTTTTCGTAGTTTCTCTCTGTCATAAGACGAATGTTGGTTCAAAAATGTCACAATCGCCTACCATCACTCCACCTACCATCTCCCACCATCATCCTAATCCTTTCAACCTTCATCATCCTATCACTTCATTCAGCATTCCTTGCAATCGGCAGGAGTCCCTTGCTCTTAATGTGATCTCAGTTTGCTAATAATAATAATAATAATAATAATAATAATAATAATAATAATAAAGAAAGTACCGAAAATCTTGCCACGCACGGAACTCGTACCCTTGAACATCTTGGTCATTGGCATTGCAGTGAGAGTAATGCCTAGAGCCATTACTTCTAGGCTGTCCGGGTGACACCGCGTCGTTGGCAGATAGGCCGACGTTTCGCCTGTCATGTCGCAGGCTTCTTCAGGGTAGTGACACAATAAAGTTCCGCCTCCGGTGTTATATCTTTTTCAGCTTAGGGGTCGGGTAACGCAAGTGCGCCGTGATTGGCGGAGATGTCCCTCTGATTGGCTCGCGGTCTGGGCCAACCCGGGCCTCGCACCCGCCGTCCTAGAGATCGGACGGTGGAGAACAGTCCCCGCGCCGTCAGGAATCGGTGGAAAAATATACTTCCAGGCGTGGTTTAGATTAAGGCCTGCATCCGCGTTGATGTTGTGCGGCCGTCTACTAATTTCTATTGCCTCTTTTACGCGTCTAGGCCAGTATCGATTTTCACTGTGTACAATGTGTACGTGTACAAATGCCTAGAGCCACCCACGCCGATAATTATTTTCGAAATACGAGTGAAATAAATAACGTCAATTGAGAAGGTAAGGATTCATTCCGATACAAAACCGCTATGCCGATGACAGACAATATGAAGGATTTTTGAGAAGTAATATCATGGGTGATACTGAAATTACTGACATGTGGTGACTCGCGTAGCTTAGCAAGTAAATTTTCTGTGCAGCTCGGAACCTTGAGATTAAAACTTTTGCAAATAAACACTCAAATGGAGCAAATAAGATCCTTCAATCATCGTAATTATTATTGCTCAGTTTTATATCATGTGACCTAATAGCACAGTTCACGAAGTAAGCTTACTTGATTTCTCAAGAAAGCATGCCGTCGTTAATACCAGGCTACAAACATGAAAATTTTGCAGTCTACCTTTGAATTGGCTGCAATGAAATACATACTCTTTATCATTCAATTAGCTCGTGAGCAAACCGAGTAATCTTTGGGATAGAAGCAGTCTACTGAGACTTGTCAACTGCATCCTTGAATTGTAGACTTCCTGCGCTGATTTTCCCCTTTAAAAGTGACCTTCAATTTATCTCGATATAACAAGTTACTCTGTGTTGGAACTGCCTATAACTTTTAATGTTTCGTAAAGTACCTTTCATTTCAAGGCTATTCTTTCGCGTCTTCTCCTTCATTTTTCCTGTAATGATTCCGACCTTCAAACAATTACTACACTTTACCTTCTGAGGACCATTTTCTCCTTGATATTACATGAAGTAATTTTGTCTTTCGTTTAGTCTTATCAATACGTCTTTGTTTTTCATATTATTCAATCATTTCATTTCCTTCTTGCTTTGAATTTCATATATGAATAATAATTATTGTCTACATTTCTCATGGCGCTTGTTTAACTTCGGCTTATCTGCCTGTTATTACAAAACAGATACAGTATGTATTAGTAATAAACATAGCGAGGAAAAGTTTTAGAATCAGCTCAACAATATGATCTCCAATATCGGTCGTAAAATCCTTGTTTAACGTTTTGACATGTTTTTGTAATGTAATTTCGCACATACGTCAGGATTAAGGTCAGTAGGGGCGATTTGTGAATGTGCATTGCTGAATATTCATAACTCTGTTACTTAATTACTTACTTAACGGAGGATTACTTCTTATAAATACGTTCTACGCCAAGTTTTCTTGTCTTGGCTAGTTGTCAACGTGACTATGAAATACACAAACATAGTGACAAAATGTGAAACCTCACAAAATAGTGACAAAATGTAAAAAATTAAAACATCCGCTACTCATCTGAAACGTGAATACGCGAGGATCAAGATCCTTTTTGCATATCCGGGACATTATAAAAATGCCTAACATTTTTCAACATTTTAACAGAAAATATTTTCTTGAGTTTTTTCCAATACGAGGAAAGTACATTTAGATGTTTAGTGTTGTTCCAATTTTTATTATAACCACTGACATTTAAACATTTGCAAAATCTTTCTATTTACAACTCTAAGGGTTTTCATTTAAAAATATTAGTTTTCCTAAACCAAATTTCGTGATTTGTGCTTTAAATCAAATGTAGTGGGTCCCAGATGATTCACTATTTGCTAATATTAACAGATTTTTTAGAACAGACACTAAACTCTAATACAATCTTTAAATTAATATAATGAACCTTTATCTACACTAATATGTTTATTACTTCACTCTGTGAGTTAAAATCGAACGTTTTAAAGCATTCGACATTTCCTCTTCTAAGACACACTCAAATGTGAGGATTTTGATTTAGAAACAATGATTTCAATTTTAAGTTCGAAGATTAAGTGTTTTAAATGACAATATTAGTGAGTATATAAAAGCAAAACCGATCAATCCTTTAAACTCCTTCATCGTAAAAACCGAAATGTTCCTTGAAAAACGTTTCAATGTTTGTAATAACATGAAATGCATTACGTTTCTAAATTAATGTAAATACCAGAATTTCATGCAGTAGTCCGCTACAACATTCATCCTTCCAACATTCCATCCATACAACATCCATCCATACAACATTCAACATTCATCAAGATCTTGATAAATATAAAACATTTTAATTTCGTTTTCAGAAATATGTTTAACTCTTTATTCACAGTGGAAAGTGATGTATTGTTCCAGAATGCGAACTTCCCTTACTTTTTTACTCTTCAAAACTCAACACTGAATGACATGAAACCATTCTTGTTAATTTTCTATTTCCTGAATAAACAATACGTAGAACTTTTCTTATTATCCTTCAGTCACATCTCTCGCAATTTAAGTTTTAGACATGTATCCTCGATGCTATAATTTTAAGGTATGTCACAATTTTTCAACTCATCTTTTTAACCATATTGATTCTTTTGATTTGGATATTTTCTGCGTAAATTCACTCAATTGTGCATCTTTAAATGATGTTACGCACCTTTTAAAAATCTTAGTAATAGCTAAGTAATAAATAACACTAAGAGAACAAAAAGTTCCTGTATACCGCACATTCCCACTAGTTTCAATATCCATTAAATATCCCGAAAACACGAACTCTCTTAGAAGATCCACGCCGACGGCTAGGAAACGACAACGCTTAAACGCTTACAACAATTTTACTCCGACCCAATAAGTAAATTTCAGCTTGCGCATCTACTCCAACATAAACTTCCGGGACGGGACGGGGACTGCGTCAATATGAATCTCCGAGAGCCCCCACTTCCTCCGTAACGTCTCCGTCACAAAAGCAACGTTACGAGGAACGCGAACGATGATATAGCAGACTTACAGAGCCGTTTCATAAAGAGGGAGCTAA
This sequence comes from Gryllus longicercus, assembly GCA_038098605.1. NCBI lineage: Eukaryota > Metazoa > Arthropoda > Insecta > Orthoptera > Gryllidae > Gryllus > Gryllus longicercus. The sequence goes on along the minus strand of JAZDUA010000454.1, from coordinate 11,373 downwards.
ATCCCGCGCTAGGGGACATAAACCTCGTTGTTTCCTCATATCCCGTGATGCGAGAGGTATAAAATCCGGCCCGGTTGTCGGCGGTGACGCGCGTGCGGAGGCTATCCGAATCCGCGCGGATAAACGCGCTGTGACGCGCGCGGTACTCTACGAGACGCGTGCGGAACGTCTGGGCTGCAAGGAAAACACGCGTGGGATGGTCAGTGACTTGGCGAGGCTCGGCATTTCAGACTGTGAGGCGGAGCCTTTCCTATAGAAATCGCCCCCCAAAAGAAATTTTAAAAAAATTGTATTTATAAATGTTAATAAGTTCTTTCTGAGTTACATACACCGAAAAAAAGAACCGTTTGAGTATACCAGATCCATGATACTGTAACAAGGAAACTTGTTACATGATACCAGATATAGGAGTATACTAGATCCATGATACTGTAACAAGGAAACTTGTTGCAGGATACCAGATATAGGAGTATACCAGATCCATAATACTGTAACAAGTTTCCTTGTTACTGTATCATGGATCTGGTATATTCCAACGGTTCTTTTCTTCGGTGTATACTCATATATACACGCGGACAGGCCAACATGGACCACGCAAATATCACTTTATGTAGTTTCCTTCTTTCTCCTCTAGAAATTCTTCATCCTGTTAGACTGCGCAGCTCTTCTTTCAGCAGTCCATTCTCCTCTGTTCTTTTCTGAGTTATATTATGTAACAATAATCTAAACATTTTTCTTTGTCAGTTCGATATCTGACAAATTGTCCGCAACAACTTGTTTGTAACTCAAATTGTCCATAAGGCATTTGAAGCTGTTTACAAAGGACAGGGAAGAGAAAAGCGTTAGGCCGCCATTTCATTCCGCCATAAAGCCTATGTACAACGAGGAGGCGTGACATCATGCATTGACTGAACAGGGTTACCGGCGGACGAAGGTTGAATCCAGGCAGCCTTCAAGGATGGCGTAGGGTCTGAAGAAAGGCGTTCTTACCAAAATAGCTCTACTGATTTACTTGTCACTCAGCAAGTAGCATTGAGCATCAAATAGTTTTCCCAATATGCGGTAGGAGCGCTACTCTCTTAAGCGTGTATCGGAAGCGCGAAGTCTACGTGACTGTAGTCCTTGTGATAGAAATGCAATGCATGCAATGCAATGTAATGTAATGCAATGTAATGCATTTGCCGCCTTCCCATTTAGAAGAACATGAGACGCGACTGTCAGTGACTGACTTGTAATGGCGGCCAAACTATCGTTCTGTCTCTCTTGTATATTTATCTTGTATAATATGCATCTCTTATGTATTCAAGGTGTAACATTTCACGGGCTGCCTTATCAGACTATGAAACATCTTCTGTTTGCTATTTAAGCTATTGAAGTTCAAGTTAGTTTTAACTAGTTAATACACTTCTTTTATTACTGAAGTTACTTTTGCATTCTCAGCGTATTACTTTAACGAAAGTTCTTTCACATTATGCTTTCAACGAAATGTTATCGATGTTGTGCAATGTTGTATACAATACTGCATTTGTCTAATATAGCTAATATAGCATATGTATAATATAGCTTCGAGAAAACTCACAACTTTCTTAGGAAAATGAGCTCAAAATTCCGCATTTTTTGAAAACGCTCAAACGCCATTTCCTCGGTAACGACTCCCATTTATTTCAATATTTTTGTACGGACAGTGCTAAATATATTAAATAACATGACTTCACGGAGTTTCGATTTACAGGGTGTGTAAATAAAGTTTCAAGACTGGTCTCAGAACACACAATTTTATTGAACACTTTCGTACATCGGACTAAAATTCTTCAAATAGTTGCCTTGAGAATTCACACAGCGCTGCCAACGAGATTTCCACTGCTGGTAAGCTTCCCGGAACTCCTCACCCGTGATGCTGTGCAATACCCTCGTCGAAGCCATTTGGACCGCTGCGACGCTGTCAAATCGCTTCCCTTTTAGGTCTCTCTTCATCCGGGGGAACAAAAAGAAGTCACTGGGGGCGATATCGGGGCTATAGGGTGGCTGCGGTTAGCACTGCCACGTTGAACCGGGTCAAAACTTCAGTCACAGCGAAGCAGGTGTGAACGGGCGCATTGTCGTGGTGAAGCACCCAGTCGTCTTTCTTCTCAGGGCGGACGCGGCGGACTCGATCCCTCAAACGGCGGACCACTCCAGCGTAATACTGACCATTGACAGTCTGTCCGGGAGGCACAAACTCTTTATGGATCATTCCTTTCGCGTCAAAGAAAGCAATGAGCATGCTCTTCACACGTGACTTGCTCATGCGGTCTTTCTTCGGCTTTGGCGATGCGACAGTGTGCCACTCCGAGCTTTGTCTCTTCGACTCTGGATCGTATTCGAAGACCCAGGTCTCATCACCAGTGACCACCTTGTCCAAAAAATCGGGTTCGGTTTGCAACGTTCGAGCATTTCTTGTGAAACAACCACGCGCCGCTCCTTCTGTTCATCCGAGAGCAATTTGGGGACAAGCTTCGCGCACACTTTTCTCATCATTAAATCTTGAGTCACCAGCTGAAACACAGTTTGATGATTCAAACCCACTTCAGATGCAATCATTCTGATGCTGAGACGTCGGTCACTGTTTAAAACTTGACGCACTTTGGCTAGATTTTCGTCAGTTCTGCTCGTTGAAGGTCTTCCAGAGCGTTCATCGTCCTCCACGTCTTCGCGGCCATTTTTGAACTTGTTGTGCCACATGAAAACCATAGCACGTGACATGGCGTCTTCTCTGTAGGCCTCTTTAATCATTTTGAACGTTTCCGTACCGGTCTTGTTCAGTTTGACACAAAATTTGATCGAAAACCGCTGCTCCAAAAGGCGCTGCATTTTGGACGCTCTGATTTCTCGACGGTGTTTTGTAACAGACACTCACTGCACTTGCGAAGTTCTCACTCCAGCGTCTCGCCGGCGACTGCCGATGCTTAGGTCGCTTAGCCGACACCCCCCACCACCTCGCCCAGCGGTGGGACCTGTCTGCGCGCGCTCCGCTTACTCGGATAAAAATCAGTCTTAAAACTTTATTTACACTCGAAGTGCTAAATATATTAAATAACATGACTACACGGAGTTTTGATTTTTTTAAATCTACACAAATTATACACAATTTTACAAAAAAATAGCCCTGACTAAAGAGATTGGTAAACTAATTAGTACCAGAAGGTCTGTAACATTCTTGGAAGTACTAGTTATCTATGAGATCTGACACATCGAGGTCAAGCTATTAGGGGTAGGTTCGTCTATTATAGTGCTCATGTGGAACATTGAAATAGTTCTCAAACACTTCACATCAGAAACACGTCATGTAATAAAACTCGTAATAGGAGTCCAATTAAATTGATCTCTGTCCAACACTCATCAGGATCTTGATTGTTCGGTCGTAAGTCGCAGATGCTGTAGTGCATGGTAGCATTTATGTCAATTATCTTTTATCAGAAATCGATGCGCTGGAAAGATACTGCTTCTTCACGACGATATTTGGAAGAGGCATTCATGTCCTGCAAAGGAAGCGATGCGGCAAAAAGTACCAAGGAAAACATCTGAGAGTCATCGCCAAGCTGCAAACATCTCAGATAGGAAAAATGGAATTTCTCAAAACCTCTTTCACTCGATATTAAGTGATAAAAAGTTTCCACTAATATTCTAAAATTGAAGGTCAGTTATGACAAATCCTTATATAAAATTAACTGATGACGATTTTTCAACCAAAGCATTGGATTGTTGCATTGCCGAACCATCAAGCCATTCGTCTTAACCATTTTTCGTTCGTTATGGTACGTACTTAGAGATGCCCTAGGATGTTATTAATTAGCTGAATGGGTGAAAACCAGAATGGTATAAGTGCCATTTTAGAATTTCTAATAAAACTATTTATTTAATTGAATATCACTGTAGAGCCGTGGTTCTGTGTCGTCATTAAAACCACAGCATTTCAATTGTTCGTTGAAACCACGAAATTTCATCAGCACGAAAGTATAGCCTAATATACACACGTTTTTATCGGAATTTATAAAATGTCATTTTATCCATTCTAGTTTTCACTCATTCAATTAAGCATCGGTCCACCTGAGCAATGAAGAGTCTAGAGAGAAGTCGACACACACGTCCAGATTCAGTTAGAGAAATGGAAAGAAGGAAAGGACATGGGAAGATAAAGACTCACGGCCACTCTGAAGGAGTGACAGATAGAAAGAATGTAAAAGAAAGACATCAAGAGAGTGTGTGAGAGGCATGAAGAATGCGACAGAAGTATAGCAATGACAGAGACCAAGCGATTAATAGTTAATGAGTTAGAAAGAGCGAGAGAAAAAACATCGTTGAGGGAGACAGTCACATTATTACAGAGACTCAAAGGCATAAAAACAGGTACACCGAGATCAAGATACGTAACTAAATGAGAGAGGGAGAGAGAGGGAGGGAGAGAGAGAAGGAGGGAGAGAGAGGGAGGGAGAGAGAGAAGGAGGGAGAGAGAGGGAGAGAGAGGGAGAGAGAGGGAGGGAGGGAGAGGGAGAGAGGGGAGGGAGAGGGAGGGGAGAGAGAGGGAGAGAGAGGGAGGGAGAGGGAGAGAGAGGGGAGGGAGAGAGAGGGAGAGAGAGGGAGGGGAGAGAGAGGGAGAGAGAGGGAGGGAGAGAGAGGGAGAGAGAGGGAGAGAGAGGGAGAGAGAGGGAGAGAGAGGGAGAGGAGGGAGAGAGAGGGAGAGAGAGGGAGAGAGAGGGAGAGAGAGGGAGAGAGAGGAGAGAGAGGGAGAGAGAGGGAGAGAGAGGGAGAGAGAGGGGAGAGAGAGGGAGAGAGAGGGAGGGAGAGGGAGGGAGAGGGAGGGAGAGGGAGGGAGAGGGAGAGAGAGGGAGGGAGAGAGAGGGAGAGAGAGGGAGAGAGAGGGAGAGAGAGGGAGAGAGAGGAAGAGAGAGGAAGAGAGAGGGAGAGAGAGGGGAGAGAGAAGAAAACAAGGTGCGTCATAGGAGAGAGAGAGAAGGTCTGAAGGTCTTAAAAACGCGAATAAGGCAAATACATCAAGAGGAAGATAGACACTGTCACCAACGCAGAGGTAAAGATATGAAGATCATCTGCTCCAACAAGCCCATAGTAAGGAACAGAGAGCAAGCATTTTGAAGAGCACGAGGATAAGGCAAAAGCACACCATTTTTTCACTGTTTTTCGACTAAATAAAATCCCACCTGGTGATGGTGGTGGTGGTACTTGGAGGCGTGCAGGCCGTGGTAGTAGGAGCAGAACTTGAAGAGGTGCGTGAGCGCCGGGAACAGGAACAGCAGCACCTTGAGCAGGATCTTCTTGGCCGTGCCCACGCCCAGGATGATGGGCATCAGGAACATGGCGGCCACTTTGAGCAGCTTCACCACCAGCAGCAGCGCGAACAGCGCCAGCAGCAGCCGCCGCCGGATCTTCTCTGCGGACACAGACTTGGCTTAATGACACCTGTCGCGTCACGATACGAGTGCGGGCCCGCCCGCAAACGTTTTATCCGGTCCTCTTAATAGAAGTGTTATAGCGAACACAAGTAGTGTTAAAGAAGTTAAATAATAAAAAATATAACTATAAGAATATAACTCCTATAAACCTCCTAAATAATAAAAATATAACTCCTATAAACACATTCGTATTCATCAGCCTATGATGAACCAACCGGACCCCTTAATAGAAGTGTATAGCGAACACAAGTAGTGTTAAAGTAGTTAAATAATAAAAATATCCTATAACACATTCGTATTCATCAGCATATGATGAAATAATTGTAAACGTTGTCATTGCCAACAATAGTATTTAATATAAGAGCAGCTTTCGATGGTTTAGCCATCATCATCAGTTGTCTGCTGGATGGAAGCCACAAAACGACTACAAGTCGAGTAGTCGAGTAGTCGTTTTGTGGCTTCCATCCAGCAGACAACTGATGATGATGGCTAAGCCATCGAAAGCTGCTCTTATATTAAATACTATTGTTGGCAATGACAACGTTTACAATTATTTCATGAAAAATGCCAACGATAACGCACCACTACACCTATAGCCTATGATGAACCAACTCTGTAAAACTCTACCTTAATTATTTAATTTCATGAAATTAATTCTGCTATAAAACTGAAATGAATTGGTATCTATATTGATTAACAAATACGTTACCTAAGCGGAAAAATAGTTCTGGAAAATGCTGTTTTAATGGTTTATTTTATAATATGTCCCAAAGTATTAGAGAAAATATTAAGTAAATAATATTTCTTACAATCGCAAAACCTTCAGCCTAAAAACAGGCCTTCTTTTACCTGGGCCTGGCCGCATTGCGGGCTTTGTGGGCCTGAACGTTACGCTACTGGGCGGCACGTTTCGGAAAAGAAGGGTGCTACCACATATGCGCTGAAATTTATTCAAAGTTGGCGTCCATCTTTAAATAAACAATTGAGGCGCTCAGGATAATAACAGCAGATCCCAACCAACCTCGCATTGTCAGTTAGAACTTTAACGGTAAACTGCTGCTACAACCTATCATATGATGAAATATGAAATGAGTTGGGATATGGCAAAACCATCAAATTTAAAATGTATGTCCGGTGTGAAAGTGAACAAAAACAAAAAAGTCATATATCTTGAAACAAACTTCGGTTGGTATCTTCCGTTATTATTCTCAGCACCTCAATTATAAGTTTTCCTTGGCATTAATTAAGAGACGATAATGCATTTCAAATATACCGGGCTTACAATTGTATAGTTTTTCTTCAACAACTCGCGAACCTCGTTACAGAGAGTACAGCAATGTGTCTAAGAACGTATAACATTTCGCAGTGTAAACAGGGAACAGCATTGCCCAGACCGACGTGGTAGATAAGTTCTCTGAACAGAACTATTTCCCAGGTAGACGCCGTTAGCTCGTTTTGTTTAATTCAGCATCCGAAACAGTTTATGACCAATCGGGTCGCAAACGCAGCGGAAGACATTTCTGCGTACAGACTGTTTGAGACGACACATTGGTATGGCATACAACCCCTTCACACTTTGGCTATCTAAAAAAAATATACAACAATAATTAGCTGTGTAATCAGTCCCTTCATCAATGGATACTTTTTTCGACGTATTCAAAAAATTTTGTAGCGCACACGCCGACAACTACAGATCGTCTTACTTAGCTTTCCCTATTCTTCGTACCACTGGCTAGTTTCTCGAAACGTTTTACTTTTGAACTTGTCATACGTGGCTTTTTCTTGCTTGATCTCGCCCTAAAAGCGCTTTACAATAATTTTTTGTGAAAATCTACTTTTTGAAAAAAGCATAGTTTTAGATTTAAGTAGTTTAGAGCTCAGCACGAACTATTATTTTTTATTTCGTGAATTCGGTTTTAAAATAAATTAAATGTATTTTGATTAAAAATGATTTGTATTCTACTAGTGCGTACTCTACATTGGTGTAAAAATATATATTATATTTTTAATATCATACGTACACAGAGCGATCTATTAAATTATGACACTTGGAACTCCCATTCATTTTTTTAAATATCAAGTTTGGACATCACGACTTAATGACAGACCGAATTTTGTCCTAGACTGAAAATGTTTTTACCTGATTAGAGGTTTTTCCTCTCAATATTTATTCCTTCGTGAAAACACTGAATAATAGAAACCAACAAAAAAAGAATTTCGAAGAAAGCAGGCAGTATGCTCTCCAATTACTCGCAGTAATGTAGGAATCTCTCACTTTCTTGAGGTCAGTTAGAAGAGAAACTGACAAACAAAAGCTTTGGAGGAGCAATTGGAGGTTTGTCGACCTGAATAGCGCTGTGGTGGAGTTGTGGTTTCGAATTCGAGGTAGGACGTTGAAGTCACCATACATCATTTTATTATTTCTCAGAAATCTATAGAAGTACTATATTGTAGGTCGTGAATATACCGTTAGGAACGTGGTAACGAAAAAGAAATGGAGAGAGATGAATACAAAGAAGAGCAATAAATATAGAAGGAATAATACTGATGAAAATAATAATAATAGTAATAATAATAATAATAATAATAATAATAATAATAATAATAATAATAATAATAATATAATAATAATAATAGTAATAATAATTGAATAATGCACCAAAAAATGATTTGAAGAATCTGAATAGTATGTACTAATATTTCAATTCATCGAAGTGTTTATGTCCATATAAACAGAAGAAGAGCACTGATATTGATTTTGTCTGCATTATTCTTGTATTTGTATAAAATCGTGTACTTCCAACATTTAATCCTTCGAACAAATACCGGAGCCAACCTTGCGAGTCACCAGTTGTTTTTAGAAAACAATTTGTTTAATTGCACTGAATTAACTGAAGTGATCTTAATACGTTGTAATCACCAAGTCAAACTCAAGACCAGGCATGTTGGGGATTGGCTGTGTTCGAGCCAGGAACTCGCGCGTGTTCGACATCGCTGGCCCCTCCCCCGAGGCAGAAGGAAGAGATCCGTGACGGAGCCGCGCCCTGCTTCCATGGCTCCAGGAGGCCATGCGATAATCTGCAGCGCACACACCTCGCGCCGGAGAGCCGCCGCCCCGCCTCGGCAAACACCAGCCTCGCCGCTCGCCGCTCATCGCTTGACGGGCAGCGGGGGGCGGGGGCGGGGGAGGCGGCGGCGCTGGGGTGGGGTTGGGTTGGGTCTGGTCCCGGGGACAAGACGAGACTGGGGGGGGGGCAGACGGATGGTGGTGAAGGCGAAGGAGGGGGCGGGTGAAGGCGAAGATGGAGGCGGAGATGAAGGTGAAGGCGGGTGAAGGTGAAGGAGGAGGCGGAGATGGAGGAGAAGGCGAGTAAAGGTGAGGAGGCGGTGGGTGAAGGCGAAGGTGGAGGCGATTGAAGGAGACTGAGAAGTGAATGCGAAGGAGGTGCGGATGTGAAGGTGAAGGAGAAGACGAAGGAGTACGCGGGTGAAGGGAAAGAGGAGGTGCGTAAAGGCAAAGGAAGAGGTGGAGGCAAAGAGGCGGGGGAGGCGGAGTGGGGTTGAGGCTGGGCTGGGGCCGGGACAAGAACGAGACTGGAGGGGAGGGGACAGACGGATGGTGGTGAAGGCGAAGGAGGGGGCGGGTGAAGGCGAAGATGGAGGCGGAGATGAAGGTGAAGGCGGGTGAAGGTGAAGGAGGAGGCGGGCGAGGCGAAGGAGGCGACTGAAGGAGAATGAAGAAGCGAATGCGAAGGAGGATGCAGAGGAGAAGGTGAAGCAGAAGGCGAAGGAGGAGGCGGTTGAAAGGGAAGGAAGAGGTGGAGGCGAAAGCAAAAGAGGCGGCGGAGGTAAGGAGAAGGCGAGTAAAGGTAAAGGAGAAGGTGGTGAAGGCTCAGGAAGAGGGAGGCGAAAGCGAAGGAAGAGGCGGGAAAAGGTGGAGACGAAAGCGAAGTTGGAGACAAAGGCTTGGGGGAAGACACAAGTGGACGTGGAGGTGGGGGCGTAAGGGGAGGTGAAGAACTGAGGTGATGATGAAATTTGGGGAAATTGGTAATGAGGGTAACTATTAAGTATAAGTGAAGGCAAAAATACAAGCGGAATTGAGGTCGGAGGCGTAGGTGAAGACAAACATGATGGAAGAGACGAATACAAGGGGGCGGAAGCGAGGCTGGAAGGAAAGGTGGATGAAGATGTAATTTTTGAGGCGGATACGAAGGCGAAGGCTGTAGAGTAGGCGTAGGCAAACGTGAAGATGTAACAGAAGGCCAAGATTAATGCGAAGGCGTAGGTGGAAGATTGAGCCAGTAGTATGATTGAGGCGGATGCGAAGGGGAAGAGGGATGTGGAGGGGGGATGTGAAGGAAGAGGTTAACTCTGTAATGAAGACAATAACGGAGGAGAGAGTGAATGTCAACTGATTGTGAAGGTGGTAGAGGCGGAGCATGAAGGGGAGATTGATTGATTTATTGATTGATGGTTAGTAATTCGGGCACGTCAACTACCGAGGTCACTTGTACCGTAAGTGTAGAGTATATTTTTGCCCGGAGGTGGCTGTGGTCTTTCCCCGTCTGTCTGACCAGATTCGGCGCCGACCCTCCCATGGGCTAGCGGGATTTTCCCTATCCAGTATCCATCTACCATGAGCGGGGAATGGGTCGCAGCCGGGACAAGATCTAAGCTCCAGACCGGACTCCCGACATGTGTGGTAGTGCAGTGCATGTTAGTGTAAGAGTGTGTGTGTGTGTGTGTAAGGTATGAGATAGGACAAGAAAGAAGAAGAAAAAATCGCACGTGGTCCGTGCCTCGTTTGTTAGGGTCCTGCTCCGGTATTCGCCTGGTTTTGATCGGAGAAACCACGAAAAAATACCGATCAGAGCAGCCGGCCGCTGGAATTCTCCTGCAGACAGCGACTGAATTCGCCCTAGCTGAGAAGCTAGTGCCCCAAAATTCTGCCTCCGTCGGGAGTGGAACACAGGACCTCCCGGTCAGAGGCACTGCGGTGACATCAGTTGAAGCCCAGACACCTCTCCCAGAGCGGAGGAGGAGGAAGAGGAGGAGGAGGAGGTGAAGGCGAAGGAGGAGGGCGGGAGCGGAGTGGGGAGAGGCGGTGCCCGGCGGCGTGGGTGGGGCGCGGCGAGAGGGCCTGTAGGCGGAGAGGGGGAGAAGGGTGGCGGCCTTCCAGGCTCTTGGGCACACACGGTCCCTTCGCACACTCGTTCTAGGGGAAATGGAGAGCAAACGCAACTGCTTGAAAATAAGTAGTTTACACAGAAAGTAGTTGGAGGGGAAAAAGGATGTTGCCACTAACAACCAACCTCTTGACCCAGTGTTTCACGACCTTCTCCAGGTAGCTGTTTCCTTTGACCTCGGCCTTCATAGCACATAATACTCCTTGAGGGATAAAACGAAGACTTTAAGAAGTGTGAAACCTCTGCGACACGTAGCTAAAAGGATAGACAACATTTGTTCAGATCCTTCGGGGCAAATCGTAAGGTGATTTTTTTTCTTCCAAGTGCATTGAAAAAACATCTTGAAACTGTTTTATATTGTTAAGTTTATAATTATTACGTTCAATTAATTTTTTTAATTGAAAGCGAGCTCCTGAAAGCAATATGCAATTTCCGAAATTTGAACTACGTTGATGTCACCAGGCTCCACTGACGAAGTCTTTGTAAGAAATGTTATTATATTCGTATGGATTTCAGAATTTGTAACTTGCTTCTTTATTCTTTATCTGCCTTTTCTTAATCCAGCGTATCCACAGTAAAACCTGTACGGATATAATTAATGAAAAGTATTTGCTATGTGAGAAGTTAGCGTTACTTTAGAAGCAAATTATATTCACAACAATTTTTATATGTTCCGGTACTACATTATGCTAAATTAGGAAGCACATCACATTACAGAGGCTGTGAGAATTCAGTAG
>JAZDUA010000170.1:3035000-3106010 GCA_038098605.1 Gryllus longicercus | reverse complement strand
CGGTTAGCAAGACGTAGCGATTTGTTTCTTCAGATTCAGTAGAGGATGGGGATATGTATTTTTTAAATCCAATTGTTCATTAAAGTTACAATTACAAGAACAAATTATAAATTAGTTTACAGACAAACGATTGTGTAATTATACATAATCTTGTTACGGAAAGAATAGAAAATAATTGTAGGAAACTTTTTTCATTTGACATTCTATTCTAATAGTGATATGTTGATGTTTTTTATGTATACCAGAGACCAATATTCATGACATTTTTAATTTCTTTAATAAATTCCACCCCAGACTACAATTTACCTTTAGAGACAGAATCCTCAGAGTGGGAGAGAAAATAATTTTTTAAATGTAAGTTTTGAAGTTGAAAATAGCAATGAGGTTATTATCAACTGAAATAGAATAGGTGGTCTTGCAGATTATTAATGTTCTTTTCAGAGCATCCTAAACACCAGAAGATAGCTGTTGGCTTCAATGTGGTGTCTACTACAAGACTATTACAAATAAAATACTATCTTCAAACTATCCATGCAGAAAAAAACATTGAATTAATAAAAATACTTTCTTTCTACTATCCGTAAATGCAGAAATATTAGATTAAAGAACAAAAGCAAGAGATTAAAGAAAATACAGATTGAAAATCAACAGGTTAACATATTTTTATTGCCGTTTAATATATTTCTCGTAACCATCCTGTACTGAATCTGAAAAAGTAAAACGCTACATTTTGGTAACCGTTGTTCTATTAAATGTAGAAATAAAATAACTTCAATCCAGGATTCACTTTAATATGAATTATCCCAATAAATTTTCAATTATTCATAAAAATGTATCAGGCATTTCCAGGAATTTATCTTTAATATGAAAAAAAAAATGTACTAAATTCGCTATAAACGTGATGTTTAAGAGAATTATAAACAAAATGTATTTACAAATCATCTCAAACAATCTGTAAGGCCGAGCGCCCTTTCTTGTCGACATGCATGAATAAGCTTGCGCCATATCTAACAGTATTTGCTGTGCAGGAAATCCGATTTTAAATCAAAAAGCTGGGCAATTGTGACAAAGCACGGAATCCACAAGCGTTTGATGTGAATGGACTGCGATAACTGGACCAAATGCAACGGAAATTCAATTGCATTTGAAATCAAACGAAATGGCGGAAAAGGTCACAACGATGCCAGCGATGAAAAGGACATTCAAACGAAGGGATGAAGTTTTAGCGTCAATAATAGTTATGATCAGCTCTCATTTATGCTGACAATTTATTTTTGTTCTTGACAACATAAAACAAAGTTTATTCTCTTGTAGAACAAAATAGTCAAGGATGCAAACTTCTAGTACTAAAATATTGTACACAACATTATTAATTGAGGCGGTAGCTAGAAGATGGGCATATAGGACTATGGACCCTTCTTTTGGAGAATGTAGAAATGAATTCTGCGTACTTCAATCTATATCCATGCAAATTTTCATTATTTTATCTCTATTCGTTAGATTAGTAGAGCAATATTCCGTTACATGGCAAGAGTTCTCCAGAATGTTGCACTTAAACCTGTCATTCCAGTTCCACTTAATCCGTCAAAAGGCACTGATATTCGGGACTTAGATGGGTATATAAAGGACGAGAGCAAAATATTTTACCAAAACCTTTTTGAAGAGTGTAGTCCTCAAAACGTGTCCACTGGAAATGTCTACAAAAGTGAGTCTCGAGTCTAATAGCTCATAAGATGAACTGTTAGGTAAAAAAATAGGTAACAAACCACATTATGATTTGTAATATCAGTTTATGAAAGAATCAAATTAAAATTTAATAATATTTATTTGACCCATTTGAATAATAAATATTGTGACATACCTGGTGGTGCCGGGTATTTTCACTGCAATACAACACTAAGAGAGGGTATCTTTTACGTGAATGGGTCCTAGGATAAGTCGGTGCAACGTTGGGGAAGTTATTCATACATAGAAATACAATTATGACAAGATTTATTTTAAATCAAAGTTACTATTTACATAATCAGACACCGTTTTTATACTCCGCCTTGGTACCAAGATTAAGAGTAAAATACAACTTTCATACCTTCGGGGCCCCGTTTGAATACCTCTGAGGTTCGTCGAGCCGCTCGTGCCGACAGGGTTGTCGACCTCTGCTACTGCTGCGGGCCGTCGGCAGCAGATGGCGTGGTGATCATCCACGGCTGATGCTCCAACAATTCTTCCCCGAACAAGATCTTGATACCTCGGCTGCGCACCTTCCTCGAATCACTGTCCATTAGTGGGTTTAATTACACGACCCCCGCCTACTCCGTATACTGGTCACAGTTCTGTACCGCACGCTTTCAAGAATGTTCCCTCCGCACCAACTAATAAGAGCGACGTCAATTATTTTACCAACACTAATCTTTTACTATACTGATACTTCTAATGTTCTGTTTACATGTCCATTACTTTGCGATTCCTAATCACATAACTATGTCGCGTATTACATGCGTCCAGTCACTAGCGGAGAGCCCTCGCTACACGTCCGCACTGGTCGCCGCTCTGCTAACCTCTCTTTGCCGGCCGCACGTCGGCACATCCTTCGGCGGCGGCCGCCTCAATCCAACTAACGAACTTTTTGCACGTGCGCGCTGCCACGCTTGTACCCGCCGTTCTCACGCTCGCCTCCCGGCGGGCACCGGTGGCGGCGGCGACCGTTGCCGGCTGCCCGCTGCTCGCAGCGCCCGGCGCTCGCACCGCGCAGTCCAGAATAGCTATTGAATTCTTACACTAATGATTTAATTAGTGTAATGAAACACATATTCTGGGTTTCATCACCCCCCCCTTTCTTTTTTTGAATTTTTCCCGCTTCTGGACAAAATTCACACTAGTAACATCGTCACTGCCGATGGTTGCACTCTTTTGCATATTCCTCGACGCCCTATATACACTTATAACCTAAAATCGAATTAACATGTGATTACTTATATTAACACTAATCTTGCACTTATTTACACTTCACTATTTCCATACATGTTGAACCAGGTTTCCGATTTGAAGCTTGTAATGTCCTACTATGTCTTGTCTCTTGTGCGACAGTTCATCCCCATTTTGCTGACCGTGATTTCCTAACTCACAGTTGTAGGACATAGCTTCCAGCGTGTTGAACACATCTTGATAGGTATCATCCCATTTCCAGCTACGACCTCTTCTACGTTTATACCAATGGTTGACCATACCATCACTCTTCCCTCGCCCCTGACTTCGCTCCATTCTTGACCTGCCTACATCTCCTTCACTCCCATTCGTTGGGGCGTCTGCAAACATGAAGTTGTACCCCTCCAATATCTTCACACCCTTTCCTAAATCGGTATGATCTGCTCTGCTCAATAGGCTTTGCACGGTGACAGGATACTGTCGCGTTGACATGCAAATAATTCCTTGATATTTTATAGTAGCAAATAATGTGTTTGGCTCCATAACGCTCTTCGTTTTGTATTCACTACGACTTCCCGTAATGTAGTTGTGATGGCTATTCCTCTGGTCGCTCTTGATGTTTATTTGGGTTTCTTCATTCCGCTTTCGTACAGAAATCTTGTTTTCAAATTCCTTCAAAAATTTCGGAAATATACCAAAATTCTCTGCCCATGTCCTGACGTTCTCTTCTAACATTGGGTGTAATAACTGGATCTTGTATCCTTCCAATATGTTGTTTGATGCTAGGTGCCGTTCTTCTGCTCGCAGAACTACCTTAGAGTTTTCCGTCCCATCTCCCAGAAATTTCATCGACTTTGGAGGCATAATTGGTGTCACCCCATACTTGACACTTGGCGACATTTTCCCGTCTTCTTCCTGTTTAAATTCTTCTTGTACTCTTTTCTCTTCGCACCCTTGTATATTTTCCACGATTTCTTCTTCTATTATACGCTCCATTTCTTCTATTTTCATTTCCATTTCTTCTTCCATTATTAACTTCAATTCTTCCGTTTTCACTTTCACTTTATAAACATCCTCCTCGGTCTCGATTTGGACCTCCACCGTTTTGCCCTCCGCTGTCTTGACTTCCTCATGGATTTGGTTCGTCATCCCCTCGTTTCTATCTGTTACCGCTACCCTAGCATCTACTTGATGGCATGATTGAAATTTTAGCACCTCATCTTTCCTATCCAGTTCCTCCGCTTTCCCATACGGTTTTTCGCATATTTCGATGAGCTTCCTATTCCGTTCTTCTGTGATTCTTCTCATTTCTTCTGCCGGCTTCTTAATCTGTTCTTCAACCACCTTCCCGTTCTGTTCTTCTATTAGTTTTCTATTCCGTTCCTCCGCCTTCCTATTCTGTTCCTCCTCGGATCTTTTCTGTTTACCTAATTCTTTGCTCTGTTCTTCCGCAAACTTCTCAATCTGCTTCTCCGTTTGCTGCCTCAGCTGTTCTTCTAATGAATCTTTTGCCATTACGCCCGTACACGCTTCGTACTCTTCGTCCATCCCCAAGTCAAATCCTACCGCCTGGCTCCCCAGTTCTACCACCTGCCGTTCTAGATCTATATTTACTCTGTGATCGACCAGAAAATCCATCCCTATGATTACCGAATACAATAATTTTTTGACTACCAGGGCCACCATCTCGTATACTTGGTTGCCAATCCTGGCTTGAAACATGATTTGTTTTGTGATGGGGCTTGACTTCTTCTGAGTTGCCCCAATCACATACGCCCTATTCATAGGCAAACACATTACTTCTTTTCCTGTTGCTTTTAACTCCTCATACATTTCTTCTGATACTACTGTAGTCGTGCACCCTGTATCCACTAAAGCTTCTTTAATTATACCTTCACATTCTATCGATATCGTGGGACATTTCCTGATTCTGACCGCTGAGTTCTTACATCTCCGCCACGGTTGGGTATCGTAGGTTACCGGCTGCATAGCGTTTATGGAGACCGCGTTTACGTCATCGATTTCCGCGTCCGCAATGGGGCCACCTATCACCGCGGACTCTATTAGTTTAAATAGTGTCCTTGATCACTACTTGTGCTAGGCTGTGCTAATCGGTCGGGTGCATTCCCGCCCCCGCCTCGTGTCTCCGTACGGTTCGAATTAGATCCGTTCCAGTCCGGTCTCTGGTTCCCCGGCTCTGGTCTCCATCCGTCTCCCCCTCTTCCGCGTTGGTTTCTCTGGTAATCGTTGCTCCTATCACTCCCTTGCCCCTGGTTACGTTCCGATCTAACCATATTAACATTCCCTTCATTTCTGTTCTTTGGTACGCCTGCAAATGTCAAGTCGTACCCTCCTAACACATTCTGGAATCTTTCCAGGTCGGTGTGCTGCACACTATGTAAAAGATTCTGCACCGTAACTGGGAACTGTCTTGTCAATACACATATTATTTCCTGATCGCTCATCGGTGGGGATAGCGTTTTGTATTCCATAATACGCCTTGTTGCGTATTCCCGCAAACTTCCCATTGACTGGTTGTAATGATTATTCATTAAGCTGATTTTAAAATTAATTTGAATTTCCTCATTCCAATACCGCTCAAAGAATCGATCTTTAAATGCCTTTACTGATTCGGGAAACTTATCAAATGTATCGGCCCATATCCTTGCGTTGCCTTCTAACATTAAATATAATAATTGTATTTTACACCTTTCCGAAGTATTGATAACATCTAGATGTCGTTCTGCCGCCTTCATAAATATGCATGGATTTTCTTTCCCGTCTCCTGAAAATTTTAGTGATCTTGGGGGGGTAAATGGTACCGTCCCGCTTGCTGCGATTGGGGATGCCTTGCATTCTTTTATTTGTTCAATCTCTGTTCGTAATGACACAACCTTCTCCTCGCATTCCCTCTTATTCTCCAGCATTTCTTCCTTGACTACCAATTGTATCCTTTCAATTTTCTCGTCCTGCTTAGCGGTTCTATCATCTAATTGCTGATATAGCTTATTCTCTAATTCTCCCCCCAGATTGATTACTTGGGATTCTAACTCCTTTTTCTGTTTCCCTAATTCTTCGGCAGTCCATTTTTCATGAATTTCTACCCGCTCCGTGATTTTGGTCATCTCATTCTTCGTTAACTCAATTTGTTCTTCAGCGCGTCCCATTCGCCCCCCTATTACATCTAATTTCCTATTCTGTTCTTCTGCCAGCTTCCTAATCTGTTCCTCTGTGAATAATTTCTGTTCGTCTAATTTCCTGCTCTGCTCTTCTGCCAATTTCCCAATCTGTTCCTCTACTTTCCTATTCAGTTCTTCAGCTAACTTCCTGTTCTGCTCCTCTGTGAAAATTTTCTGCTCCTCAGCTGACTTCCTAATCTGCTCCACTGTAAATATTTTCTGTTCATCCAGTTTCCCATTCAATTGTTCGAACATCTTCCTATTCTGTTCATCTGCCTTCCTATCCCGTTCTTCTGCTTTCCTACTCTGTTCATCTAATAACTTCCTATTCTGTTCTTCTAACATCTTCATCAACATCTGCATTCCATTTGGATGGATATCTTCTCCACCCCCCCGATTTGAATTTCCTGCTACCTGAATCATCGGTGTTGACGTAACTTGTACATCTTTATTAAAGCTGTCCCCTGACGTATCATCCAACCGACTTCCAATACCACTATCCCTGCTTTCCGATGACATGCTATTATCGATTCCTACATCTATCTCCCCTACTTCATCCGTCTTCTCTTCCCGGTCCAGCACTATATTTTGCGCCTCCATTATGTTGCTTTGAGCTGTCCGATCGATTCTCACTACACTAAAATACCGCCCAAATTTTCCTCTTGCCTCACCTACCAACGATACCACAGTTATCCTATGAATTAACTATACCCGCCACAACACTGTATATTCTTCGTGAATGGTTTAATTCACTCCTATTTCAATTGCTAATTAATGACGAACAACCCTCACTCACCACCAAAACACAATAACACTAGGTCAGTAGCCATATAAATCTCCACTCACCTACCAATGCATAAACATACTCCTTACAACACATATATTATTACCATTTACACATATACACTGCTAATAAACTTATTGACACTATTACATAAATGCTTTCAAATTATAATAAATCCCTTATTAATTGAAATTGCTTTTCAACACACTTATTGCTCTATTGTGTCCATAATCATCACTCACATTTACATGTCATATCTTCTCCCTGAATTTTCCTCAATAGTATCATATAAATATTCACAATATGCATTCACAATGCTGCTATATATTTCCCAACCTGGTATCTTTTCTATTAAATTCCCCAAACTTTACCGTCACCAATAGATAATGCACTACTGAGTGAACGTTCCCAGCAAAAAAAATTTGTGCACAATTTGTACAACACTATTAACCACCTTTATATTCTCACAAGAATTATTACTACTTCCCCATTTCTTTAATTTTCATGTTATTAAAAGTTGCCAAACAACTCAAATACTCTTAATATGTCTTACAAAATTTGAAATTCTATTACATTATCTTATTTGTAATATGTATATGTGTGGTTTCCATAACCCCAATACTACAATAATACCTTCATATAAGTTA
The DNA here is from genome assembly GCA_038098605.1 of Gryllus longicercus. NCBI lineage: Eukaryota > Metazoa > Arthropoda > Insecta > Orthoptera > Gryllidae > Gryllus > Gryllus longicercus. The sequence continues at coordinate 3,098,478 of JAZDUA010000170.1, read as the reverse complement.
CTCTCAAATAATTTCTTATATCCGCCCACAATTACTGACACAACAACAATTTTGTAATTATCAACATTTCATTATGCTTACTTGACTTATACATGTTTTGCTAACACATGTATTGTTACTTTTTGTTCTCTATAATAATACACTTTACACTGCCTGCTTCTCATCTGTACCCTGCATTACTATACATCAATTACATGCACATGATTTTCCAACATTTCACCAACTTTCCTCAGGCCACATTTCTTAACTATACGTTATCCACTTGTTCGGGCGCCAGCTGTGACGTACCTGGTGGTGCCGGGTATCTTCACTGCAATATAACACTAAGAGAGGGTGTCTTTTACGTGAATGGGTCCTAGGATAAGTCGGTGCAACGTTGGGGAAGTTATTCATACATAGAAATACAATTATGACAAGATTTATTTTAAATCAAAGTTACTATTTACATAATCAGACACCGTTTTTATACTCCGCCTTGGTACCAAGATTAAGAGTAAAATACAACTTTCATACCTTCGGGGCCCCGTTTGAATACCTCTGAGGTTCGTCGAGCCGCTCGTGCCGACAGGGTTGTCGACCTCTGCTACTGCTGCGGGCCGTCGGCAGCAGATGGCGTGGTGATCATCCACGGCTGATGCTCCAACAATTCTTCCCCGAACAAGATCTTGATACCTCGGCTGCGCACCTTCCTCGAATCACTGTCCATTAGTGGGTTTAATTACACGACCCCCGCCTACTCCGTATACTGGTCACAGTTCTGTACCGCACGCTTTCAAGAATGTTCCCTCCGCACCAACTAATAAGAGCGACGTCAATTATTTTACCAACACTAATCTTTTACTATACTGATACTTCTAATGTTCTGTTTACATGTCCATTACTTTGCGATTCCTAATCACATAACTATGTCGCGTATTACATGCGTCCAGTCACTAGCGGAGAGCCCTCGCTACACGTCCGCACTGGTCGCCGCTCTGCTAACCTCTCTTTGCCGGCCGCACGTCGGCACATCCTTCGGCGGCGGCCGCCTCAATCCAACTAACGAACTTTTTGCACGTGCGCGCTGCCACGCTTGTACCCGCCGTTCTCACGCTCGCCTCCCGGCGGGCACCGGTGGCGGCGGCGACCGTTGCCGGCTGCCCGCTGCTCGCAGCGCCCGGCGCTCGCACCGCGCAGTCCAGAATAGCTATTGAATTCTTACACTAATGATTTAATTAGTGTAATGAAACACATATTCTGGGTTTCAATATAAAGTGTTCTCCAGATGAAGGACCTATAACGCATTTTATTTCTTTACACCGCATGTTTGAAATGTCACAAAGTGCGCTACATTTCCTTCATCATTCTTCTCCCTCCCCTTTCTCCATAGACACAAACACACACACACACACACACATATGTATGACTCTACCTCACATGATATATATGCCTTTACCGTACATGACATGTATGCCTTTACCGTACAAATTAGAGGACCAGTCGGGAGAATAAGGATTGACTCTGGCTTGACTTGAGACTCAGACTTGAATAAGGCTGGAGCGGTGTTTTGCTGTCAGAGACACCTGGCGGAGGAAAACCATCGAGCGGACATACCACACATACCGGAAGCCAGTCGGGAGCTTAGAGAATTTCCCGGCTGGGGCGGTGCCCCGCTGATGGAAGATGCATGGAAAGGGGCAAACCCCGCCAAACTGACGTGTAGGTCGGCACCAGATATCTCCATCCAGCGCGGGAAAAGGTCATCTCCACATCCCAATCATTAAACATGTACTACACTCACGGGACTAATAACCTTAGCAGTTGACGCTCGCGGAATCACTAATCAATCAAGTGTGGCGTCTTTGCCGGGGCAAATAATTACAGACGTGAACTGCTTGTAAATATTTAGTATTTATTAGAATAAAAATACTCCGACACCAAAATACTATATACAATATTTACAAATAAATTTGACTGTTACAAGAAGGAACCTTCCCTGGTTACCACCACCGCTGGCCCGATAATTAATTACCATCCCGGTGTGATGCACCAGTAACTTACGCGAGCATACATGCGAGTATGCCGCACCGACCGTCACGACGTAGCACGCCGGCTTCGGTTCCCCGCCTCGGTAGCCTATGCATTACAATGCAACGCCGCGCACAACCCACACGACGCCCTACCGACGCGCCCAAACCTGAAGAATCAGAAGAACAGAAGGAAGCTCTTAAGTCGCAGTCCGCTTGTATACCCTCTGGGCAGGCTGACGGAACCGCGTCACCCGCAGTGTCCGCCGACGCGTTTCCGTCGGCTTCGGGGTTTCCAAGTATGCACCCACGACACGGCACCCCTTCTCTCTAGCTCCCCCAGCCTTTGTGCAGCCCAGCGTCACTTCCGCCAGCGCTGTCCACATGGCTGATATAGTACGTTTGTACTGGCGACAGATATGACGCCACACAAGCAACGTGAAGGTCAGGTGTCAAGTTCCAGCGGGGTGGAAACACCGACAACTCCTGCTATAAAAACATGCACTACACTCACGGGACTAATGGGCAAAGTGCTTGACACACCCGTAAACGTGAATTTCTTACGCTCTCGAAAGAATTGATAAACCTACACGAAAAGAAAATTCAAATTAGACTACGAATAATATTTTATTTGTTTTATTGTTTGAAGTACAAAAACTAGGTACAATGGTTGATTATTTAACTGACTATGTATCGGTTTTATGACAAGTTGTATTACATGGCTTCCAGTTTGACAAAAGTTTATTAAAAGAAAAGCTCAGGCAGACGAATCGCGATAGTGACGGGGAGGGAAATACGCAAGGTTCGCTGTATGTCGCTCTTACCTCCAAGCATGGCAATTCAACTAGGCCCACGCATGGGAGACACGATTAGCTGATCTTGGCTGATTAGCATGATCTTGGCTGTCCGGGTGACGCCGCGTCGAACATCATGCACATGACTCTGGTCGCGGAAGCCTACGACTTCATTTATCAACTCTATATGCTAAATACATACATACGTAGCAGTAAAATAATAAAAGCCGTTGTGCCAAACTTCCGGGCCTTAATAAGGACAGAACTTGACATCCAGCCACTCATCAGTGAGACAGGTCTGCGCCCGCTCTGGCGTCCTGCGGGGCACTTGTGCACCAGGTCCCCGCTGCCTGCAGGAATTCCTCTGAGCGGAGCTGTCGCCGGTGGCGCTGGGCAGATCAGAGAAACCGCAGTCATTGGAATGCGCCAGCTGCGAACGGAGGCCACCGAACACTGGTGAGCGGTTACGCCGTCAGGAATGCGCTGTCAATACGGCCCCCGAGTAGATGTTCTGCGCTGCGGTGGAACTTCGGCTTGCGTGCTCGTTGTTATGAAATGGAACGAGGGTGGGCAACTTGCTAGGTCTCAAGCGCGACAACTAAAACCTTCAGTACGATTGCGGATCGTGATTTCATTACGCTGGCCATCCGTACCTGACTTCCCCGTGCTGTTGATTTGCCCAGCTCCGAAACACGGGTGTATGGTGAATGGAACCATGCGTGATATCTGGCCGTGCACAATGCAGGGAAACACTTTGGGATGATTTTTGAAACTCTAAATTTACTAGAAAAATGTCCTTATGTCTAAACTTACCTTTTTGTATATTAAAGGAGGTGTTGACTCCGGCAAGATGCACAATGTTCTCTCCCGACATAGACGAAATATACTTTCACTTTTTTCTAAAGACTTTTCGCGGACCACAATAAATGGCACCGAGGGCTACCAGTTGGACAACACTGAAAAATAACGTTACCATTTACAAGCGGCGGATCCGAGTGGGCGAGAGACTAGCTATGGTGTCTCAAGTCTATTTCGTAATTTTGCTAAATTTATCCAAAATACCATTATAGATCTCAGCAAAACCAAAGAAGGATTATAATTATGAACACGCTCGTGTATTTTTTAAAACTTTAAGATAAATAAGAAATATAATTTCAAACAATGTTTGGAAGTCTGAAATTAATTCTTCCCCTCCCCCCTCCCGATACACTTTCTGGATCCACCGCTTGACGAGAAGTAGAGTACAATATATGCAACTCGCACTAGTTCAGATAATGGGTAGATTCTGTTAACAGAACCTGTATAATTGTTTTAGAGTTGTTTGATCCTTTAGGTATTTTAGCACTATTTGCAAATAATTACAAATGGTGCTAAAATACCTAAAGGATCAAATGGATCGCGAATGTCCATTTTGTGCAAAGTAACAAATTACATAAAATGGCGGCTATTGTGAGTAAGAATGACTATTGTTTGTTGATTAAAGAGAAGGGGTAAAAAAGAAAATTTGGTTTATAATGAACAAAACATAGCTAATGACAATAATCGAAAAAGTGAACAGAATATAGAAAGGAATATAGAATAAAGAATAATAAAATAAAATTAAATATTGTCCTCTGAAACGTTGGGCGCATCACTCATCGGCTTATTAATTATTTAACAATTGAAACAGCATTTGCATGGAAGTTAAGGGGGACAAGAGCTTTTTTTAGTAAACAGAAGCAAAGCGAGAGATCTCTGTATTTACTCCATGGATCCAGCAAAGCCGAAAAACCAATTGAGATTCACAATTTCGTAACAGCTATTTCATTCATCTTCAGTCGTTTAGAGTTATAAAATATAAACATCTAGTAATGCATCAGTGCATTAATATAAAAATACTGTATTACTTTTTAATACTCAGTAGATCGCATGAAATCAATTAGATTATATCGGAGGAATGTAGTTGCATTAGGGAACTTGGAACGTTTTGTGCATGCTGCAGAAAGAGACATGGACACTAGTGAACAGATACGACCACTCCAAAGCCTGTCTGTCTCTCTGTACCTAGCGCGACAACCCTCGAACGTGCCACATCCTACCGTCCCGGCCTTACGACGATGGGCTAAGGGGGTACGTGTGGTTATCGCGAAGACGTCTTCACGCTGTATTCTGGTCTTCTCAGCCTGAGAAGTGAATTTTTTCATCGTCACACAACAACACATACTGCGTCATTGCAAATAAAACGCACTCTATAGTCTTGCCCGATCGGAACTCGATGGCGGAGCTGAGTCATGAAAAGCGAACACGCTCACAAATAAGCTAAACCGCGAGGGCGAACACTCCAAAGCATAACTTACATTATTCACACATTACAAACGCATGCTGAACATCCCTGTCGCCGCCTCAGTCCCCGCCACCGAAACCCTCACCTCACCCCCACCGCCTCCGCTTCCGCCTCCGCCTTTGCCTTTGCCCCCTCCCCCGCCTTCGCCATCGCATGCCCTTCGCCATGCCTTCGCCTTCGCTTCCTCCTCCGCCTCCGCCTTCGCCATCACCTACACCTTCGTCTCCACCTTTACCTTTGCCTTCGCCTTCGCCACCGTCTTCGCCTTCGCTCTCCCTTCTGCCTTCGCCTTCACCTCCATCTTCCCCTGCGCCTCCGCCTCCGTCTTGGCCTCCACCTCCGTCTCCGCCTCCACCTCCGTCTCCGCCTCCACCTCCGTCTCCGCCTCCACCTCCGTCTCCGCCATCTTCACCGTGACCCCTCCTTCACCGTCTCCAACTCAGTCACCTCTACCGCCTCCACCACAGTCACCAGCATCCGCCACGGCATCCGCCACCGAAAATTAAAAAAAAATATTTTTATACTAAAAAGTATAGGATTATTTTCTGCGTTCTTACATGCCTCAAGAAAAGCAATTCCGAGCCCAAAAAATAATTACCTCCCACCCTCGCCCATACTCCCTCCCGCCGTCCCCCTGCCATCACCACCAATTCCCTCCCTCTACCCCACCACCGTCCCCGCAGTCACTCCACCACCGCCCCAGGCTCAACCCCGCTGGCGATCTCACGTCCCCGACCCAACCCGGCCGCGGGCACCGCCGCCCCCACGCACAAAGCCCTCCCCTCCGAGCGTAAAATCGCTTCGATATTTCTCGCGCGCTCTCCGCAGCTCATAAAAACCGCACGCGCGAACCGGTCTCGCAGTAAAAAGTGCGCGCCGCCAGCGCACGCCGCACCCCTCGCACTCACGTCGCCCCCGCTCTAGGGCCCCTTCCCACGGCGCGGCCGCGGCGCGCTTCGCAGCAGCGCGGCGCGTAGCAGAGCATTGGTTTGAATGGAGGCCTTCCCACGTGCAGCGGGCGGGCTCCTGCTGCGCCAAGCGTCGCCGGACTCTCGCCACGCGAAGGAGGGGGTACGCGCAACCACCGCTAGCAGAATACAGCTTTAAATGGTATCCTTCCCACTGTGCCGCCGGACGCTGCGTTTTACCTGCTGCGGTCCCTTTGTTCGTCGTCGCCGAGGGGTCGGCGAAACATACCCCTGCAGAACGCACCCCCTTCCACGGCGGGCGCGGTGCGGCTGTGGCTGAGGTGGTGTCGGTGTCGGAAGGGCTCTGCTGCTTGAAGGAAGCGCGGCGCCGTGGAGACGTAGGAAGGCGCCCTTAAATGGTAGCCTTCCCACTGCGGTCGCCGATCGCGGTGTTTTACCTGCTGCGTTCCCTTTGTTCCACGACGCCGGAGAGTCGGCGAAGGGCCCCGCCGTTTGACGAACCTGGGAAGGCGCCCTAAGGGCCCCTTCCCACGGCGCGGCCGCAGCGCGCTTCCTTCAAGGAGCAGAGCCCTTCCGACGCAGCCACCGCCGGAGTCACGGCCGCACCGCCGCCCGCCGTGGAAGGGGGTGGGGTCTGGAGGGGTAGGTTTCGCCGACCCTCCGGCGACGACGAACAAAGGGACCGCAGCAGGTATCTGCTTCGGTCCCTTTGTCCGTCGTCGGCGAAGAGCCCTGATGATTGACGTTCGCGCGCTTCTGTGGTGGCGTGGGCAAGCGGCCAAATTTCCCAAACCATCTTCCTTTTGCCGCCGTGGACATACGGTGATACTAAGTTTCACGTCTGTAAAGTAAGCACTGTCATTCGATTTTTTCGTTTCGTTTGTTTTTTTGGGATAAAATTTTGTTTTTGTTTTTTGGGGAAAAATTTTTGGGATAAAAATATGTCCCTCTGAAATTAATTAGGGTAATAAAAAGAACGGCTTCTGACGATGAAAAAGAAGATTCAGAGAGGAGATGATTGAGAAGAAGATTCTGTATTAAGCTGGAGGTTATTAAATTAGGTAAATTAATCTCTGAACTTTAAAAATCAATCTCTCACTTTCTGCACTTTTCATAATTTAGATACGCTCATTTCTGTAACAAACAAATATAAACTAGCGTACCCGTGCGAGAACTCGCATGGTAATCTCCCCTTGCCCTATCCATTTCCCTATCATTTTCTTTAAAAAGGAAAGCTATTAATGAAACGTGTTTATTTGTTAGCAAATGTATAAATGTAACTTTCGTACTTACAGAATATAAACTAAAATAAAAATAATGCAATTGATGTTTGAAACAAATCTTCAATACAGGTGAACTCAGTATAATGTGAATTGTTCGAAGAACATATTCCTATTTCCTTAAAAACATTTAAAGACATTGTTCAATCTTCCTAAACTGTCAGCTTATGGCTTTCCTTGATGGTCACAGAAATATTGGAAAATGTTTTTATTCTTGCGAAAGCCAAGTAAAGTTTTCCATGCGAAAATGTAGGGCATGTACAACTCTACTCTTTTCAATTTAATTTTTATGGATTTGTTATGAGGAATCAGAGGAAGTTTTGGAGAGGCAGGGTGCCAACGTTCAGGGGGTGCGAAAATTGAAAAATTATTTGTATACTAAAAAGTATTGGATTATTTTCTGCGTTTTTACGTACTTCAAGAAAAGCAATTCCGCGCCAAAAAGCTAATACTTTCACCTTTGAGTAATAAATATCATTTGTTATCATTAGAAACAATTCAGTAGGCTTAGACCTGACTTTGGCACATGGGAATGTTGCTCAAACGAAGTTTGTTTTGAATATCTTGGCAAACCGACACCTTTAGTTTAATACCAAACGATGTACTATTTACAATATGCGTTTACAGCTGGGTATGTGCAGAGTTTCGGATACGGCCAATATTTAAATCGTGCGTCTGGATTGTGATCGTTGGCAGTTGTCGAGTGACTTGTTGCTATTCGTCGTACAATTTTAAATTTGGTTGCTTTCTTATATTAATTAACAAAGTATTGTAGGATAGCACGATTTTATTTTTGTTGTTCTTTTATTTCAAGCTATTTTACTTTAGTTAATTTAAAAAGTTTGTTCGTGTGTGTGGTGTGACATAGCACAAATTTTCTCCTACTACCTCTGCATGTTAAACCCCACATTCACCCTTCACTACACACCCACATCCCTCCACACGTAGGTACACAGCACTTGTAGAGCTCGGTAAAAAGTTAAATGAATGTTTTTCACTACACGCATAAGAAATAATCTTCATCGGTGTTAGTAGTACTTCTAGTTGTTGCTGCGAGAGCGAATCTTGAATGAATAATTACGCAAATAAACCTCGTCAGTCTGTGCAAACCACGATATACACGGAAAGAATAAATAGTAGAAGATAAGTAGAAGGAATATAAGCCTTCTAAGTGTGACGTCACAAAGATAGGCATCATTACCAAAGGTTGAAATCTGGGCGGTCTTGGTAGTATTGATCAGTACCGAACCAGCAAAAATTTAATAGAATTTTCATAAATATCTCATCCTGTAGATTAAGGCATGAAAACCGTATCTTTCAGGCTTTTGGCCTCAAAATTTTAGTTTTTAAGGCCCTACAACACTTCGTTTAGTAGTTATTTCACGATGTAGCCGACTGAATGGTGTGGGTTGCATTTGACATGAATATTTAGATGCGTTTTTTAAACAAACCCTTCATATTTTGAAAGTCAAAGTGCGATTCGTCTCGTCTCCGTGAAATTCTCTTTCTTTAGAGACCTCATTTATAAAGTTCGGTTGCGTGTAAAAGCTGCAAAAGATATGTATGCTACTGAAATAATATAGGAGACGATGCTAGAAATTAATACCATAAGTGAAACTAGGTTAGATCTATCCGTTAATTGTCTTTTTCTTCATATTTATTAAAAACTTTAGGCTGTAAATTAAAATATCCCTCATAAGTTTCATATGTTTGGGGTATACAGTAAAAACAATTATAAATATTGTTAAATAAAACAAGTTTTTATTTTTTAAGTACATTCAACAAACTTCTTAGATCCCTTGAAATTAAATCATTCGCATTCATATCGCATTCCAATTTGGGGCGGGGCCAATAACAGACTTCTATTTAGGTAAAGAATCACTACTTTTGTCACGTAAGGCTTTTATTATTAGAATTAGCCTTCCTTATCCCTAGGTGTTGGTTTCGTCTTTCAACGCTTATCGGATGTTTACGAAACAGTTCCCAATCATCGTCATGAGTAATCCCTTCCTGGAAAGTCCACCGTCCTCTTACAGCCCTTCCTGCCTTTCACGTTCCAATCTTATTTTAGTATCTGCAAATGTAGATAACATTTGTTCAATTGTAATAACGTAAGTAAATATTGAACTAGTTCATCAAACAGAAGGACATTGTCATCTATATTTCCGCGGAAAGAACCTGCGTATATAAGAAAATGTTCCATATATTAATGGCCTTGCCATACCATAAAATCTGAAAAAAATTTTAACATTAACTTGGGGAAAATGACTGTAAAATATTGCGAAGTAAATGTAACTGTTGCTCTTAAATGTATAAAATGTTCCTTCACTTTTTTGTAATTCATTCTGGGATCAGTCGTTGACCCCCTCCCATTGGTAATCTCCGGCTTTTTCTCCTTCATTTCTTCTTCCTTTTTTCTCCTCCTTTTTGGTAATCTCCGGCAATGGCATTGTTGTGCGACTGTTACGGTATCAACAGATATCACTGCAGTGCATTTGAGCGGGATTGATTGATTGATTGATTGATTGATTTAGTGATTCAGGAGACGTCAACTACCAGGGTCATTAGTCCCGTAAATGTAGTGCATAGTTTTGCTCTGGGTGGGCGGTGATCATTTCCTCGCAGTATAGCGAGATCCGGCGCCGACCTACCGTCGGCTAGCGAGGTTTTCCCAACCAGGTGTCTCCCAAGAGCGAGGCACCACCCCAGCCGGGACAAGCTCTAATAAACTCCTGACCGACCTCCCGGCACGTGCGCTTGTTAAGTGCGTGTAAGTGGAGAGGAAAGGACAAGGAAAAGGTATAAAAGATCGCGCGCGGTCCGTAGCCCTTTTGGTAAGGTACTGCTCCAGCATTCGCCTGGTGTTGATCGGAGAAACCACGTAAAACTACCGATCAGAGCAGCAGCCCGTTAGAATTCTCCTCCAGACAGTGAATGAATTCGTCTTAGCTGACAAGCCAGTGCCGAAAATCCTGCCACCGTTGGGTCTGGAATCTAGGACCTCCCGGTCAGAGGCACTGCGGTCACACCTGTTGCTGCCCTGAGCCACCTCTCCCTGTTTCTGACCGGGAGGTCGTAAGGTTCCACTCCCGACGGTGGAAGTATTTTCGACACTAGCTGGACAGATATGTTGAATTCAGTCACTGTCTTGAGAATTCTAGCCACCGGCTGCTCTTATCGGTAGCTTTCCGTGGCTTCTCTTGTCAACATCAGACGAATGCCAGAGCAGTGCCCTAACAAATGGGCGACAAACTCTTTCTTCCTCATCCTCGTTCTATCCTCACGCCTTACTTACTTACTCACTTACTTATTTACTTATTGTTTTACTTATTTACTTATTTACTTACTTTTTACTCACACGCACTCACATATATATATAGATAGATTTATTAGAACTGCAAATGGGTATGACCCGGTGGCAGTTAAGTGACAATAATTGCAAAAATTACAACACTTACATTAATAATAATAACAATAATAATAATAATAATAATAATAATAATAATAATAATAATAATACCGTACAATACAGTACAAGACGAAATGCAGCATTGAAAAGAGCATTGATCGCGTTCACCGCACTTCACTTCACTACACTTCACTACACTACACTTTTTTGCTTTGAATTACACTGACCATCACTTCACAGCACTACACCGCACTACACAACACTTACTCATTTAATATCAGTTACTGTTATCTTGTTCTAACTTATTTCTAAAACTTCGGACACTGAGAGGAAAAGCTTTGAAAACTGCCGCAGGTAAACTGTTCCAATCTCTAATTGTTCTGTTACAAAAGGAAAACTTCCCAAGATCTGAATTTTGTTTCCTTGCTCGAATTTTGTGGGTGTGATCGCTTCGTCCGAAATAATTTGGTTTTTCTAGTCTAATCTGAATTTCCTTCCAAGCTGGTTGACCTACGTACGATTTATAAAGAGCGCAAAGCCTCGCCTTTGTTCTTCTCGTTTCTAGAGGTTCCCATGACTTTTTTGTTACGTTACGTCTATAGGTAAACTTATTCGCTTTTCTCTGTATTCTATCTAGATTTTTCCGGTGCGCCTTTCTGTATTGATCCCAACACGCAACTCCGTATTCCATGAGAGGGCGAACCAGCGTAAGATATGCTAATTCTTTGGCGTTTGCAGAACTTTTCTTTAGTATTCGCATTACAAAATGCAAAGACTTCCACGCTTTTCTTACTGTCTGATTTATATGCACCTCCCACCCTAATTTACTATCTAGATGAATGCCTAAATACTTGCATGATGAGACTCTTGGGATGATTACCTCACCTAAACGATAGTCTGGTTCCTCATAATTTCGTCCCGCCCGAACGTTATTGTTTTGCTTTTAGATCCATTAATTCCCATGTCATTTTTTTCAGCCCAATCACGTAAATGCTCTAAATCCTGCTGTAATATTTGTTCGTCAGTGCTATCTTTGATTTTTCGGTGTATAACACAATCGTCTGCAAATAAACGCACCTTTGATTGTATGTTCACATGGAGATCGTTCACGTACGCTAAGAAGAGTAATGGCCCTAACACACTTCCCTGTGGAACCCCTGAAGTAACATTTCCCGTAGTCGAAAACTGATTGCCAATTCGAACTTTTTGTTTCCTGTCCCTAAGAAATTCGCTTATCCACCTTACAACTCTAGCGTCAACTCCTGAGGTTAATACTTTCCTAATAAGTAAATTATGCGGTACCACGTCGAATGCTTTCGCGAAGTCGATTACTACTGCATCCACCCTCCCACCCGCGTCAACTACGTCAGCTAGATCTTGAAAAAGAGAAACAATTTGACTTTCGCACGAATGTTCACTTCTAAACCCATGCTGTCCGTGGAAAATCCAGTTCACTTTCTCCCATTCGCGACGAATGTACCCGGCTATTAAATGCTCCATTATTTTGCATACTACTGAAGTGAGGGATACAGGTCTATAATTACATACTTTTGATTTATCACCATTTTTGAAAATTGGAACCACTATAGCTGCCTTCCAATCGTCTGGTAAATTTGCATTATTAATGGAAATATTGAATAATCTTAACAAATAGGGCAATATCGCCTCACCACCGAGTTTAATAAAATCTATCGAGATACCGTCTGGCCCGCGTGATTTACCGTTTTCCAGTGATTTTATACGATTGCGGAGTTCCCATGCGTGGAGTTTGAATTGGTTTTCTGAATGAAAATAATGAACTTGCTCCTGCGCCCGTTCTGGTTTGAATACCGATATTACCGATACTACACTATCACCGATACTACACTATACCGATACTACACTATCACACTGTTTAGGACACCAGTCGCGATTATAGTGGTTGCCCCGTCTGGGGCAGTGCCCCGCTGGTGGGAAATACGCAGTTGGGGGAAAATCCCCTGAAGCTGACATACGTCGGCACCGGGTCTCGCCATCCAGCGTACGAAGGCCACTACGGTCTTCTACTACGGTCGCTGCAGAGGACCTGTGTATTCGTCACTCTTCCTGTCTTTGAGAATAGTAGAAACAACTACAGATCATGGTATGGCTGGTAGATAAGATATCATTGTCAATTCTTTTGGGAATCTAAAGAGAGTCCGATTTGTCTTTAGAATCTTTGTTTACTTGGCAGGAATTCCAGAAGGGTGACCGGTTCGTTCTTACGGAATGTTCCAAAAATGGCCAGTTGAGCTTTCACCGAACAGCAAGCAATATTCGCAACCTACCGACTCATCGGTAGCTCAAAGTGTTCTCGGAAATTAAAAGAGAAAATGCCTTCGGGTCAAATTAACCCCTTGTCACTAGTTAAGGAATAAATGTCTCTAGATAACATAATTATATTTCGCAGTCCCCAATATTTTCTTATGCTTGAAAGTACTCTTTTTCACTATTTATTTTTGTACGTTTTTAAGACGAAAATGTAACAATACTGATTAAAAATTGGGTTGTAATGTTTTCTTTGAGGAGTAAATCTTAAATAAAAATTTTAAATTCACGTTAATATTTGGTATGTAAATTAATGAGACATTCTTTTTTCATGAAGAGCATTCTCGGAATAAAAAAAAATATTTATAATTTCTTTGTATTTATGTAGGTAAAAAATTCAAATTGCTGCCAAATCTTTAATAAATATTTCATCTCTCTATTTAAAATCCAATTTTTTTTGTGTAGAAAGATGTTTGGACTTTGAATTGAATCAAATTTTTATTTATTTTTATCAAATATGTGTTACCTTATCACATGCTCTTATTAACCGATTTTATCGTAAAAACCCAAAATTCTAACATCTTAAAATTTATAGAATTAACGTTTATCTTCCATCATTTGTTCATTACATGACTGCGCGAGTTGTAATGGATCAAATGAAAGCACAACATTTCGTCTTCGAGCAAGCATGTGAGTGTGAGATTATAAATAGCGAAGCGAAAGTAGCTCTTTTTACTTTCTCGCTGCCCCTTAGGCAGAAGAGAGAGCAAGTAATGTAATGCAGCGCAAAAAAAAGCGAATTTTCGTCAGAAAATCTCTTATTACAGGGCCCTGTTATTGAAAAAGTGGATAAATGCAGTTGCCAAATTTAGAAGAAAAAATATTCTATCGCGGGGTTTAGACAGACATTGTTTTGTGTGTCCTTCATACCGAAAAATCGAATGACGGCAAAATGTCTGTCCGTCTGTGAACAACGCTAGTAGCTGAACTGTTCAGCTGATTTTCTCTAAAAGTGATATTTCCCAATCGATCTGGCTGATCTCGCAGCCCCTTGGATTCGAAACCGGTGTTTTTATTTTGGGGGATACTTTACATGAAACTCCTGGGTCAATTTCCTAATTTTCAAAAAAATGGCCCATTGTTTTGTTTACATTTTGTTGGTGAATGGTGTGAAAGACATTTAAGAGAACGGCGCAGGTCTCACGTTTGTTAAAAACCCTAATTTTTTGAAAATTGCAAACATTAAACATTTTTTGGGAGTTTTCCTTCAATTACAATTATGAAGATAGAATTTTTTATCTTAATGAAATTTATTCCTTAAAAATAGATTCTGAAATAAGGTCATGTACAAGTTTTCGAAAATTTGAGTGCTTTTCGAGTAATTTTCCCTGAAAATACGGACTAGGACGTACGTACTGTTTAAGCAGCACTAGTTGGATCTTAAATCTCTTATTTAAAAAAACAGTAAGTTTGCATGGAAATAATTCAATCATTTACTTAAATTATTGATGTGAGTTTAGTAATCAAAGTTAATCGCAAACGGAATACGTCGACAGACCTTGAATTCCAGGCGGTGTTGATCCCGGTAAACGAAGACGACAGAAGTAGCGGTGATGCTGCTGACCTCTTGCGGATGGTTCAGAATAGAACTTAACTTTTTAAATACGAATGGGAAAGAGGTTTCCCAGAGAGTTTCAACCCAGCCGGACGAACGGGATACTTTTGGCTTGACCTCCAGAGGCGCGTGTCGGCTCGTATCTATCGCTTGCTGACGGATGGCAATCCGCGGTGCTCCGATTCTCACGCATCGGTTCTCCGGCCTACGCTATCAGGCAGGGATATGTTGGAGTACGGTCTTGCGGCAGGAAGAGCGAGCGTGGGCTCCTCTGATATTTCTTACTTTTAGAGTGCGCCGCAGCTCGTGAGACATAAAGGAATATTTTTATCGCCAGTCAACCTTCGCTTGGAGACCCCATTCGAATATAATAATAATAATAATAATAATAATAATAATAATAATAATAATAATAATAATAATAATAATAATAATAGTAATAATATCACATACCACACTAAGAACATAATAAATGATTTATGTTTTCATTTTATAAAGGAATTTGGGTGTCGCATTGCATATACATATAACATCCACTAATTAGTTCCATAATATATTACATTAATTTCATAGGTAATAATTCAATTGTGCCAGAAATACATTTTTCTACAGTAGGAGGTAACAATGGTGGAAACTCATCTTTATAGCAATGCAATAAATTTATTGATTTTATATTTTTTTATGTAGTTTTGTATTATTTGCAATGTCTTAATAGTTTATTGTTTTGGTATAAACCATCGTCCTGGTGCTATACAAATATCTCTTCAGCCTAACAAAGCTTCTCTTTTGTTAGGGCGCCTTCTTCTTTAGTCCCTTATGTGTAACGCTTCACTGTGTACCACCTCCCGTCACACACCATAGTCCAAACAAACCCGCCTCGGCCCACGCTTCTCATGGGCGATCGCAGTAGCGTTTTGATTTTGCTAAATATTCTAAATATAAAGGCATTGTTAACATGGAATGCAACGTTGTGCAGACGGGGAGGGTGGCGTCAAGAATGAAAAAATGTAAAAAGAAATATAAAGTGGATCTATGCCCAAAATAATATTACTTCATTTTGCAGATGAAAAGTTTATACTGTCTTACTCAGTTAATCCCTTTAAATCTCTATCAAGAAGGACTTTCAACACTGAGAGGGTAGCTGTCAACACTTGCCAAAGTTCACTGGGGTCAAGCAAATTCGTCTATTTAAAAAAGTCCGTACCGCACGGAGTGCAGAAAGAAAAACACTCCTTAGCTAAAAGTTTAAACGGGTAAAGCAATTGTGCTAAAAATACCGACAGTACGGAAATGCAACTTTCATTTCTGATTGAGTAGTGATTTCAAGGGCGCGTCAACTGCTAAGATCATTATTTCCAAGATCAGTAGTACTTTTCGTATCAAGGGGGGGGGGGGGAGTGATCTTACTCTGATGATTGGCGAGAACCAGCGCCGACCTACGACGGAAGCGGAAGGAAATATCGCGAGAGGTCAATCGCCCGTTTGTTAGGGTACTGTACCGGTATTCGCGTGGTGTTGATCGAAGAAACCACGGAAAACTACCGATCAGAGCATCTGTCCGCAAGAATTCTCCTCCCCTCTGAATTCAACCTAGCTATCTAGGCACTGTTGTCGGGCCCGAACCCTTCACTTCCCGGTCACAGGCCCTACAATGACGTCAGTTAATGCCAGTTTGAGCCACCTTTGCAAGTTTGCATTTCTGCTTACGATCTGCTCAGTGCTGCATCTAAAAAGCTCGTATTCGCGTAGGCGTGTGCAAGAGGGGGCGTGGCCTCTTTGATAATTTTGAAAGAGCACAGTAGTCTTTTGTAAAAAAACCATTTCATTTCCTTATATTCTATCAATGATATTTTTTCTCTATTTTCTCCTGGTAATTTCAGAAGTTGTTATACATCTGAGGAAGAGGCTGTGTAAGGAATCTGGATGGTAAATTGAAGAAAACTAGTGACGATCTTTTTTTCTTATTTACCACAAATGCACTCCTTTATCCACATGTTACTTTGAGTATTTTTTCGTTTCCATTAAAGAATAATTTAAATTTTGAAACTTTCAAGCACACCTTTACCACTCGAGGCATACATTTGATGACGTGTTTTGCGTCTAAAAATGACCTATTGCATTGTGTACTTTTGATCACCATAGTGACTTAGAGGATAGAGAAATGTCTGGAAATGCAAGATATCGAACATATTCCTGGTGAAATATTAGAAGCTGAGAAAGGCAAGAAAATATTACTTTCCACTAATGGTAAATACAGTTATAGAGAGAATGTATAAATGTGGTATAAGCACAAAAACATGCACAAATATTGGAGAGTAATAAGAAATGAGTCACTTCTGATTCTGAAGTTTATCTGTCATACTCTTTAGAATGGTTAAATACATCTGACGTTTATATTTTTTTTACATGTGTAATACGTAAGACCAAATGCTTTACACGTAAAACATTTAATTTATTCATAATAAATATTTTATGTTTCATTTGTCAGCTAGTGGCAAACTAACGTTTACTTTGCCAATTTCGTTTCATTCATTCATTCATTCATTCATTCATTCATTAATAATTTTATGAGTAGCTGATGTAGATACGTAATCTGTAATGAAGCACATTTTTGTATGTGTTTCATGGCCGACTGGAAATTCCTTGGCCACATCTGTGTTATAGTGACATCTGAGTTACACGATTTTAAACCTTTTTCTGAATTCTGATTGGTAGTTGTGAAATTTTAAGTGCACGGGTACAATTAACATTGTTATGAATCAACTTTTTTTCATGGAATTAACCAGTATTCAAGTATTTTATGCACTAGTCAAAAAAAAACCTCTCCACGTTGCGTATTCTCCATGTTTTATTAATTTACTAGTAAGTACAAAAGTTCAATGGATAAGGGGGCCCAAAATTGTGGGGCCCCCTCTCTTGTTGGCCTGCGCTCGCCTGTGCAATCTCGTCAAAATTCGTGAGTGTAGCGTCGATTGGCGGCCGAACATTGCGTCACCGGCACCCCACGTTGCTGTGCAAAGCTCGGGCCAAAGCGATAGCAGGAGAAGGGACGAAGCCCACCCCATAGGCAGCGGCCTGGATGGACTTTGCTTGGCCAAGCAGGGCTTCCCCCTCTTCCTCCTCCTCGCGAGGCGACGTGCAGCCAGCGAACACTCATCCCTTATCACACACTACTTTGCTCTCGAGGTGGAGAGAGCATCTTATTGCTTGCGGACGCGCTTGGACTTGTGGAACCTCTGCGACTCTCTTTGTAAGTACGAAATACTGATGTTTATTTTTTCTTATGTTCAGTGTTCAAATTATATTGTAATGTAATGTTGAGTATTCAAAAGTAAGTTAGTTTTAATGCTTAATATTTCAACGTTGAATATTCAGTTTTGTATATGATAAATGTTGTTCGTCTGTGTGTTATAAGTCATTTGTTTCCAACGCTGTGTCATGTGTTTTAACATTACTGTTGAATTAACTCGTAACGAAAATGGGTAAATGTAAGTTGCTATTTATGCTTGAACTATTTTGCTGTTGTCTGTAAATTACATTCATTTAATTAATTTGTTCATTTGTGAAGACGATTTCCACACATTTTAAAGTTTCGATATCTTCACTGGTTAGAGCAATTCTCACGCAAAAAAAAATGTTTCGTGTGTAAACAACGTGTCGTAAAGTCAATTCGAGCACGCCTAACATTGAAAACAATGTACTCACAATGATCACACGGGTGTAATCAGTGCTAGATTTATGTAATTTGTCATCCTAAGCAATTGTTTTTGGCGCCCCTCCCCCGTTAATTTAATGAATGTTGATATTAATGTTACGAGAGAGAAAAATTATAATTATAATTACAAATAAATTCTATTGTAGTTGATTTTAAAACTGGTTTTAATCGTACGTTAACAATGTATTATAATGTAAAATTGCAATTAATTTCGTCGAAAGTTTTGGTTTGCAAATTTGTTGATAAAATTACAATCTATTTGAAGTAAAATATATTTTTCTATGCTGAAATGGAAAGTGAACTTAATTTACTTTCGCCTATAGTTGATTTTAAATAGTTTTTGACACGTTTCAGAACCGAAAACGATTTTTTATGCGAGCAATTTGAAATAGGTGTACACACATAAATGCGAAAGGCGATATCAACATTTGGATATAATGTGGAAGGTCAGTTCTTCGAAGAAACTGTAGCAAATTCTGCGGTGAATTGTTTTCCAAAGCTTTAACATTACAAAAGTGGTTACAATTGTACTAAATATAATATTATTTTAAATTTAATTTAATATTCAATATACATTACTATCTAAAAATATTACACTAAAAAATGCCATCCCTTCAAATCTTGCCGCCTTAGATATATGCCTATGTTTGCCTATTCATATATCCGCCACTACGTGTAATACACCCCAACTGCAATTATAGTACATATACCACAACAATTAAGATGCGACTGAACTCGTAAATTAATGCAACTATAAAGCACAATTGCCAAATAAATATACATCGGCCAATTATTGTGTTTTCTCCAGACGCTTTGATTTGTATGAAAATAATATTCCGGTATTTCTTCCAAACTTGTTTGTCTTTTGCTTCTTGAGATCACTTTACACCCAAGTTTTCCTTGATCACATCAGACCATCTCTTCTGTGGTCGTCCTTGTTTGCGCCAGCCGTCTCTCGGATCCCAAAACGTAGCACGATGTGACCATCTGGTAGGATCTTCACGGGCAACAAGTCAATCAAAACTTTGATTTTTTAGTTTATACTGTTATTTATCGATTTCCAATGGGGCGTGTCACATTCCCAGGGTGGCCGTGTGGGGTTACGAAAATTTTAAGAATGTTTAGAAGTTAAAATGACACACGTCTATTTAAGTAGTCAGTTGTGCCTATTGTTGTGTAGGTTTACAAGAAAACGACAATATCCAAGGCAGCAAAATTATTGTGTATAAAATAATTGTGTACCAGCATTATAAACGACCTTTTCTGTTGCGATAAATTGCTCATAATCGCATATTTTTCGGCAAAAATCAGGACTTATTAGCATATTACGGCACGAATGATTGCGTTCGTACGTACGTTCAGCCAATAGCAGCGAGAGATCGTGGGGAGATAGCGGTGACCGGAACAGCCGACCACTGTTTTCTCGCACAGTTGTCAAAAACTCGAGACGTGCTATGAAAGTTGTTTCGCAAACTGGGTTTTATTCTCTTATAAATTTATAATTCTGATATACAAAAAATAGCGTAAGCAACTCGTTTATAATGTTGCTTTATTGCATTCGCACAAATTCGCAACTCGTTCCTAATGTTGATCGTTGGTTTACAACATGTACTCGTGCAATAAAGTTTAACATTATCAACTAATTGCATAAACTACTATTATCTAAAATTTTGGGGAAAGGGTACCTTCTCCGGGGCGTGGGCAGAGGGTTTACCTTTTCAATTTCCGGGAGGGATGACTGCCCCTGAACCGGGCCCCTCCTGAATGTCCTCCTCCTGACACTGGTCATTGTGTGTCGACGATTCTTCAGCGCTTTCACTCACTATCTGTGAATCACTGTCAACAGACAACGAGCTATTAGCAGAGTTTACACAATCGTTTCCTATTCCATTGGATGTTGACTTTAGATCAGAAGTTTTGAAATATTTGGTAACCTTGACCTGTTTGAGACTATTCACAGTATCTTGTAACTTTCTTTTACTTTTCTCTTCTCGTTTCAAATATCCATTTTTGTGTTGTTTTTATTTTAATCTAGCTGATTACCCAGGGTTTTCAGGGTTTTTCTTTTTTCTTTTAGTTAAATAAATTTGTTTATTAGTCACATGAAAAATCGTTGATTATATCTATGAAAGTAGCACTCGTGTAACTAAAATTTCACCGGACAATTAAAACTTCTCGTCTACCAATAAGAATTCAGAAAAGAAGCCAATTCATTTAATTAAGAAACTATAACACATACGTAGCCAAGATATTTCCAGTCCACCATGAAACGAATAAAAATGTCCCTCACAGATACGGACCAACAACTGCAAATAAACAAAGAATGAATAAAACTAAATTGGCGAAGTAAACGTTAAGCTAGGTGACTAATGAAATAACATAAAATATTTATTGTGAATAAATTAATTATCTAAGTGTACAAAATTTGGTCCTAGGATTACATGTAAAAAGTATATAAACGTCAGTTATTCCCGTTCTAAAATATACGCTAGCAAAAGTATGTCAGAAGTGACTAGTATTTTTAAAATATTGTATTCTCTTTCGTACCTATCTTTACTTTTCGTGGGAAAAGTCATGTTATTATGACTTTATCAGCTTCTTCTAATATATTATCCGCAATATGTTCAGTCCTTCCATATGCAAAGATTTCTTGCAAGTAAACAACGCAAGGCCCCCTAAAATAGATCTTTTCAGAAGCAATACGTCATAAAATGTATCTCTCGGAAGGTGAAGATGTGCTTGAATTCTCAAAATTCAAATTATTCTTAAACGGAAACCAAAAATATTGAAACATGTGAATAAAGGGGTATAATTGCACTGTTGGAATAAAAGAAAACTCTCTTTATCGTCGCTCGTTGAATTGAATTGAATTTGCCTTATTTTACGTGGCGAGACTCGGGCCATCAGGCCCGCTCTTCCGTCTGACCACGTAAATTTCGCTACGCTCCTTTCATCAACTAGCAGAGAAAGGAGGTATTTCTTGGGCGAGAAACAGGCGATTTTGAATTTAGCTCAGAGGCGTCATTTAGGCTTGAGGATCTTTTACATGCAAGTAAATCTACTAACATGGGACAGCCGGCTTTACTTCCCCTCCGAAGGAAGGCGTACGAAGGATTTTGTCGCCCTAAAAATCCACGGCTTCGATTTTGGGGTTCGATTTCGGGTTTGAACCCGCTAGCTTGGGTATAACAGTCCGGTACGCTAACCGTCACTCCATCGCCACCGCCCGTCACACCATCGCCACCGCTCGTTTTCTTGAACATACCACTCATGCAATTATCCCCCTCTTTATCCACTCGTTTCGTTAATTACTATAACACAATAATATATTAAACGCCGACCTGAATGGCCGAGTTGGCTAAGAGCGTGTACCGATTCAGCGCTTTTGTCCAAGAGATCGCGGGTTCGAGTCCCCTCTTTGGCTTGGTTGTTTGTCCCTAGTCTCTCATGTATGTGTTGTCGTGGAGGGCCTCACGTTTAGCTGACCCCAGATCAGAGGAGCCCGAAAATGTGTTGATGTCATGCGTCCTGTCAGGACATAAAGGGTAATCGGTTGTCGGTTGGATATAAATTCTAGTGGTAAAAATTGAGCACGACCTGTAGGCGTCGCCTGTCTCTCCCACGCGTCATTTCGGACCTGCCACGCCCAACCATCCCCTTCCGCTCACTCTGTTCCTCCCGCTCAGAACTGCCAATTTCTTCCAGTTTTTCTGCTACACCCATCCCTTCCGTTCGGCCCCCTTGTTCACCCCACCTTCTCCTTCCACTTCTCTCCCACTGCAGTGCCGCTGACCGGGAGGTCCTAGTTTCGAGTTCCGACGGTGGAAGGAATTTCGACACTAGCTTTTCAGCTGGGCCACAAATCAGTCGCGGTTTGGAGGAGAATTCTAGCGACCGGCAGCTCTATACGGAAGTTTTCCGTGGTTTCTCCGATCGACCCCAGGCGAATGCCGGAGCAGTACCTTAACAAACGGGCCACGGACAGCGCGCGATCTTTCCTTTCTATTCCTTGACTTAGCCTCACCCCTTACACACACACACACACACACACACTACATGTACTACACTACCACACATGCCGGAAGCCCGGTCGGGAGCCTAGAGCTTTTCCCGGCTGGGGCGGTGCCCCGCTGATGGGAGATAACAGATTGGGGAAAACCCTGCTAGCTAACGGGAGGTCGGCGCCGGATCTCGCCATACAGCGGAGAAAATCACCATTACCTCCACCACTACCACCCGAGGAAAACACATACACTACACTTACGAGACTTATGATCTTAGCCGTTGAGGCGCCTCGAATTACTGGTGATCAATCAATCAATCAATCAATCAATCAATTCATTCTTTCCGCTACACCCATCCCTTCTGCCCGGCCCGTTTGTTCGCCCCACCTTCTACTTCCGTTCCTCCCTCTCCTTACGAGCCCCTAGCTCCTCCTCCTTCTCTCGTCTCGCATCTTCCACTCTATCTGGCCCCGTTCAGCCCCGTTCCGCGTAACGCGACGTCGCCCATAAGCGTTTGGATTGTAATAAAAAAAACATCGTTTCTAATATTTCCTCTTCCACAAATATGCTGTTCTGTTCTTATTTCTGTTCTTCTATTAAATCTGTTCATATATGAACATTGAGCAAATGGTATATATGGTAATAGGTTTCATTAGACTTAAGTATTTTTTTCGTTTCTGTCTGTACACATGTTGACTGTTTTCTATTACGGATGCGGCATGGCCAACAAAACATCGATGTTTCTAAACATCGATGTTTCTAAACATCGATGTTTCTAAACATCGATGTTTCTAAACATCGATGTTTCTAAACATCGATGTTCAAAATTAAATCATCAATGTTAATAAAACATCGCCTCAAAACCATCGATTTTTTAAACATTGATGCTCTTCAAACTGCATTAGTAACGTTTAATATTTAAGTAGGCATAATTTAGTTTCTGGGTTGTCATGTTTATTCATTTTTAAATGATATTCAAATTTCCAAAACACTCTGAAAAATTACAAAGATATTTAACTAAACTTTTGTTATTAAACTTTTTTATCCTCCCTCTTGATAACATTAGTCTGCAAAAATATTGAATTTATGAATTTCAGAAAATCATTATAGGTTTCATAATAATAGTCATTTTTCATTAAAAGTAAAAGATCAACCATGTAAAAACATCGGACACGAACCATCGATGTTAAAAATCGTCGGTTTAAAAAAATTGACGATTTATCGATTATATAAAAAACAGCGGTATTTTCAAAATATGGACATCGATGTCGTATCCCCATTATCTAGTAGGTTAATATTGTAAGGTGATTTGCGTGCTCGTACCATCTCTTCTGATATAAAAATATTTGGCTTCTCTTGGTGATGTCATTCAGTGGAATTATGACGAAGAGTCTTGTTTGTCACGAATCTTGAAGCGTTGTAAAAACGTCTAATAGTTTTAGTTTCGAATATTCGAAGTATTTCAAGATTTGATTTGCTGGCTGAACCTCATATCTCACCCCAGTGTTACGAATCTACTGACTGTTTAATTTTACCACAACAGTGTATTTAGCCGTTGGCATATCTCTTGAAGTAACTTAATAAGAACACTTTAAGTTCGAATATAAGAAAATATATTATTCGTGAATTCCTTTATCCATTATCAATCAGCAAATACTATCAAAAATTCAGAGATTTCAACGAGAATGAGACACATGCCATTCTTTTAAGCGTCCTTTCTTTTATTCGTGGAAAAAAATTGAATGAAAAGTTTTGTTATATTTTTGAGAAAATGTTTTTTTTAATTATATTAATTTCAAGCCCAAATTTCCAGAAAACTATTCTTTTTTCCAAAGAAAAATACTTGACTTTTTTAAAGAGCTGATGTTTGTGTAAGACAAATGCAATTTTGCAATTTTGAAATGTTAACTTTTTGCATTTTTTTAAAAAACGGAGAGTGAGTCAGAAATGAGACCAGTCCCTCGATACAAATGAGACTTATTTTTACCGTTCCTTGATACAAGCGAGGAGGAAATTTAAAGAAAATTGGTGTGGTTGCAGAGAAAAAGAAATTATGTACAAATTGCTTAATTTCGCACAAAGTTATATAAAAATTCATATTTTCGAAAAATTGTGCATCACCTTATTTCGAGATCTGCCTTTAAGGAACAGGTTTCATTAAGGAAAATCTCTATCTTCTATATTATAGTTTTGGTAAGACGCCAAAAAATTTGCACTTTTCAATTTTCAAAAAAATTGGGATTTCAACGAACATAGATCTGCACTATTACCTTAAGCGTCAAATATCAGAATTACGTAACATTAAACTACGGCCCCACCCCTATCCCAGACAGCGTCAAACCTTCCCCTCTTTGTGTAATCAATGGACGACACCTTATTTGAATACCAAAACGAATTTCACGCCAAATCAGTTATTGTGAATGTCTATACGAACTCATTTAACTTAAAACTTATTAAATCTACCAACATGATATTTAAATAAATTGTAGATACTACCCATGGGACCAACTTAGTCTTTATTTTACCTTGATATTCTAAAAGGTTCCGATGATATAATTTTTTGTTGACCCTCTCGCACTGTCTTGTTCTGCCCCGTGCAATAACAATAGTGACGATAGTAACAATAGTGACGATATTAATAATAGTAACATTTCAATGGTAATAATGGTGAAAATATGGTAATAATAATGAAATTTTATTACTTAAATATGGTCCTGTATATTTATTTACAATCAAATTATTAATAATTGTGCTCAAAATATCAAGTAGGGAAAATAATTTAATTCAGATAATTACTCAAAAATTTTTTGATTCTTCAATATAACAAAGTTTTGAAACCTGTCTTGTTCCCTCATCTTGTTCCCTCGTCAAGTTTATTAAAAGAATACAATTGAAGAATAAGGAAATATTTTAGTAATTATTTGGTTTAAATTATTTTCCCAATTTGACATTTAGCCCGCAATATTTAATAATTAGACTGTCTATAAATTTGTATAGGAAAAGATATTATTAATAAAATTGCAATATTAATAAGACAGTCCTAAAATAAGAAATAGTTATAATAATTATAATAGCAAGTACAGTAAGAACAATAACAATAGTACTAATAATAATATGTATATATTTGAAATCAAAACAGTTAAAAACTGTGTGTGTTTTACAAAAAAAGAGTGTATTCTCTGCACACTTTCATAAATTCTGGGATCCCATAACCCACATGCATGTTGAATTCTGAATTCACGAGGAAACAAACGTACATTGCAAGAATTGATAAGAAACTATCTGTGACGTGGTGCAAAAAAGGCCTAAGTCAATAAGCAAATATTTACGCAACCCATAGTTTTCTTACAACATTGAAATGACAAAACAATCGAAGGTCAAATGAGAAGTAAGGAGATAGAATCTACTTTTGACTTTGTTTTTTCTAAATCTGAAAGAAGGAGCTTTAAACCATACATTGGCCATACAAACCGGAAATCACCAAAAACTGACAGTGACTATTCTTATACCAAGCCCACAGACATATTATCTCCCGTGCAATAAAAACTATTTGCAAAGGCAAATCAGCTATAAATGTTGGCTCTTATCCCTTATCGTCCACTTCGTGAATGAATGGACTTACTGCCGCGAGAATATGGAGAACGATAATTTGTAAAACTATATTTCGCACTGAATTATAGAAAACATGTAAATTAATTGCCTTAAATGCAACTTATTATCTGCACAACTCCAACAACAGCAATAATAATAATAATAATAATAATAATAATAATAATAATAATAATAATAATAATAATAATAATAATAATAATACCGAGCGAAGTGGCTCAGTGCGTAGCGCACTGACTTCGTAATCGGGAGGTCCGGGTTCGATTCCCGGGCCGGCCATCCTGACCGGAGTTTTCGTGGTTTCCCTCGGTCATAATGGCGAATGCTGGGATGGTTCCAAAAGTCCACGATCACCTATCGCCTCCTAATCCATTCCTATCATCTTTCATCTTCCATACCCCCGGGCTACCAACCATGGGGGATAAAAATCGGATCCAGCTAAATGCTGGTCCCCCCTAAGAATTGTTGCAAGCACCTGCCACCGCGATAATAAATAAAAACTGAGCCACGGTAAATGCAGGATGCTTGCTTGCGTGGTCCTAGTCGGCCGATTAACGAATAATAATAATAATAATAATAATAATAATAATAATAATAATAATAATAATAATAATAATAATAATAATAATAATAATAAACCGAGCGAAGTGTCTCAAAGCGTAACGGGCTGACTTCGCAATCGGAAGGCCTAGGTTCGATTCCCGGGCCATCCGTTCTGTCCGGGGTTTTCGTGGTTTCCCTCGGTCATACAGGCTAAATGATTCAAAAGACCACGATCACCCCTAACCGTCATTTTATCACCTCATAATTCATAATTCAAGGCTAACTATATTGTCTCACTTGTATACGTAAGCTTCTGCGGCTCGAACCCATGAATTCTCGGCTATCCGGGAGACGCCGCGTCGTTGGCTGGGGTGCAGACGTTTCGCCTGACATAGCACTGGTCAGTCACTGCCCTGAGGAAGCCTGCGATATGTCAGGCGAAACGTCGGCACCCCAGCCAACGACGCGGCGTCTCCCGGATAGCCGAGAATTCTATATTGTCTCACGAAGGGATACAGTCAAAGAGCTGATCTCCATAATTACACAGGTTAATCTCTCTCCAGGATAGAATATGACTGGGCCTCGCAAGGGAACGTGTGAGTGTTTTGAAACAGTCTATACGCAAATAATAATAATAATAATAATAATAATAATAATAATAATAATGATGATGATGATGATGATGATGATGATGATGATGATGATGATGATGATGATGGTGATGATAATAATAATAATAATGGTAATAAAAATATTGTTCTTCATGATGTTGTCGACGAAGAATTCGACGAAAAAACATCAAATCCAATCAAAGGTTGAAAGATGCTTCGCGTGTTCAAAAAGTGGACCTAAATGCCTCTAACGTGAGTGACAGTCGGACGGAGGTTACTCAGATTATTGTAAGATTGTGATAGTATCACGCTTTCAGTTCACAATTAAATTCGAATAGCGTTCATAAATATATAATTATATTTTTCAGACGACTTTTTTGGTGGTTTGACAAATACATGAGGATTGATTGCTGATATCTTTTAACCCTCGTACCTTATCTGATTGTTTTTTGGAGTCCATCATTAATTTGTTAATATTTTCCGAAAACCTTGGAGGATAATTTTAGTCTTCTAGATGTGCCTTCGTGCACATTATAAGCAGATACCTAACCATTTTCATACATTTTCTAAATTTCATTTGAAAGTTATTAATTTATTGTGGCGAGACTCGAGCCATCCGGCCTCTCTTCCGACTGACCACGCAAATTTCACTACGCTCCTTTCACCCACTAGCGAAGGCAGGACGAAACAGGCGACTTGAATTTAGCTCAGAGGCGTCATTTAGGCTTGAGGGTCGTTTACATGCACGTAAATCTACTAACATGGGACAGTCGGCTTTACTTTCTCTCCGAAGGAAGGCGTACGAAGGATTTTTTCGCCCTTAAAAATTCACTGCTTCGATTGGGTTTGAACCCGCCAACTTGGATATACCAGTCCGATGCGCTAACCGTTACACCATCGCCACCGCGTCATAATGAGCGCGTCCAAATGATCTTATCACTAATGACGTGTGACTCTGTTTTCTTAGCGGATTAACAATGTGACAAAAGAGATACGAGGAGCGTTCAAAAAGTTCCCGTAATGGATGATTCAGCATGAAAGTTACAACCTATGGAAGGGGGTTTCAAACTGTCCGTCGCGGCACCCAGGGGCATCGCGGCCATATGGTAGATGCGTGGCGGTGATTTATTAAAAATTACTTTTAGATTTATTTTACTTTCATCCTTATGCTATTTAGTATGTTCACAAAATGGTTGCGGCGAAGGTGTATTGGTTAGCGTATCGGACTGTTATCCCCAAGCTGGCGGATTCAAACCCGATCGACGCCGTGGATTTTTAAGGGCGAAAAAATCCTTCGTACGCCTTCCTTCGGAGGGGAAGTAAAGCCGGCTGTCCCATGTTAGTAGTTTTACTTGCATGTAAAAGATCCTCAAGCCTAAATGACGCCTCTGAGCTAAATTCAAGTCGCCTGTTTCTCGCCCAAGAAATAACCCCTTTCTCCGCTAGTGGAATTCCGGAAGAGCGGGCCTGATGGCCCGATGCTCACCACATAAGGCTTCAATTCAAAATAATTTTGTATGTAAGTACTTGGCGCGACAGCCCGTGAATGCTCAATCCAACCGGCGACGTCCCTGCCTCGTGACCATGGGTTAATGGGGTATGTGTGGTTAGCACGTAGACATTCCCACGCCGTATTACGGCCTCATTTGATATGGTCGAAATAAGAATTCGCATTGGCTTTCTTACGGGTAGCAGTGGAAACGTTAGACTTTAAAATAATTTCGATGATTCTTGTTTAAACCTATGGCGGGAACGTGAAAAATCCTGACGTCAGTGGAAACGTTGCATCTAATAGGCCCGCTAGTTATCAGAGCCGCTAGTTATTAAAATTTTAAATAATTTGCATTTCTTAACCCTAAAATATATACTTCATTTATGAAAGTTAGACTGCAAATAAATAAATAAATAAATAAATTACAAAAGGTTCAGGTTTAATGTGCTAATTCTCACGTTCAACTTCTTCCATTTGTTGTTCAGAATCTGAACAGTGCAGACTTTCTAGTTCAAATAATAGATCGACAACTTCGCCACTTGATAAACAATCATAATTTTCTAGACGCTTGTTTATTAAAAAAAAACACATAAACGGGAACGATGGGTCAGATGTCTCAATCAACAACATTAAGCGGGAATAGCATACGTTTTTTTCTGATAAACTCAAAGGAATGGTCATCTGTTCAGAAAGATTCAATTCGAAGGTAGACTAGTGGATAAGTTAAGAAATAATTTCGTTCATTTGACAGACGACTTCAAAGATGTCGCTGGGTGTGAAAGACTCAACGTTCCTACCGCCGGGTTAAAATAGGTGTTGGTCGAAAAAACGTGGCCCTCTTCAAGATCGGAAAATGTAAATAAAAATCCGCTTTAATAAATGAAATGTAAAGTAGGAGAAGAATTTGGAGGCGCAAGAAAAGTGATTTGCTTGGAAGGGTTTATTATAATCCGTAGTAGTTATTCCTGTAGTCCAAATGTGAATATTACTACATTACTACAAGAATTAAAGAAAACAAACAATACAAATATACAGCGTAAATGCATTTACTAAAATGTATTGCGTTTTGTTTCAGGTAAATTCAAATTTCATGTAAAAAGCAATTGGAATTTTAATTCAATATCTCTCTATTGCAGGTTAGTATCAGATCATCTCCACTGTGCAGAATGAGACCATCAGAAATGCGAATCAAAATGACATATGTGTGTACAGAACTGGATTTAATGGAACACAGGATATCGGACCTGGAGGCACAAGTGAAAACAATTGTTGGGTGCCTACGGAAAAAAGTGAGATTTCTTTTGCCAGAATGCGCTTTTGGAGAAGACCCCCCTTTAAGATACGTTGTTTCAAGTACTCGCGACCCGGAAACGGACAACGAAAGGTATTTTCATCGGTTCGAATATAGAGACACCGACCTACACTCGGCCGGAACAAACGAATTAGAGCGCGTCAGATTGGCCCTTATAGACGCAAGGGCGAACGCCAACGTTCGGGACCACCTGCTGCGCACGCCGCTGCACTACGCCGCCGTCCAAGGCCACGTGGAGGATGCCCAGCGCCTCCTGTTGGACGGGGCGAAGGTCGACGCCAAGGACGCGGACGGCTACACACCGCTAGACTTCGCTGCGGGGCACGGGTGCTGGAGCTTAGTGAAACTCCTTCAGCGGAAAGGAGCAAAACCGGACGAAAACACTCTACTTTTCGCTGCAATGTGTGGACAGTGGGATATGCTGCAGTATTTTCTGAGCATGGTACCGTTTGTTGATGCGCGTACTGCAAAAGGAGATCCTTTAATTGTGCTGGTTGCACAAGCTTGTCAATGGGAATTGGTGCATCTCCTGTTGGCAAAGGGGGCGTCGGCGACGAAATGCAGCAACGATGAAAATTGCGCGTTGGTGTGGGCCGCGTTGGCGGGCCAGGCAGACGCCGTGCGAGACATATTGTGCCGTGGGGCGGCGTCCAACGCTCGGCAGGTGCATCACGCCCTTTCCTGCTGCTTAAACGCCGAAACGGTAAGGGCGTTTGCGTACGTGCTGCCCGACGAGGTGCGCGGTCGGTCTGGGAAATGGGCTCTCTTGGTCGCCGCGTCCCGCGGCCGCCTGGAGACGCTGGTAGCGTTCCTGGAAGCGGGCGTTAAAGTCAACGCGGTCGTCGACGTCTCCGGCACCGCCCTTCACGCAGCAGCCCATCACGGACACGTGGAGTGCGTGAGGGAGCTTCTGCGTCGAGGCGCAGACGCCAACATCAAGGACGGTTTCGGAAACACACCCCTCCACGAGGCTTCCCTAAGGGGCAGGGTGGAGTGCGTGCGCGAGCTGTTGGCAGCCGGAGCCAGCGCTGCGGTGACCAACGAACAGGGGAAGACTCCCTTCGATGTTGCTGAATCTTCTGAGGTGCGCGAGCTGTTAGCTCCAGCTGTGTGTCCACCTTAGACACGCGCACGAGAGGGTAGACGGCGCTTCTGGCGGGTGAGGGTTGTCAATCTGTAGCCGCTGCGTTGATTCCTAAATGAAGCAGGTTGTGGAAGCAACCGCGGCCGGTCGGATTTACGCCAGATGCGCAATGTCCTTCACGCAGCAGCTCGCATACGAAGCGTGCGTGAGAGAGCTAATGCAGCGGGTCGCAGAGGTCAGTGCCAAGAAATGATTCTTCGAGAAAAACGTCTCTTCATGAAACTTCCCTAAGGGTAAAAGTGGATTGCGTGTGCCCTCTATTAGATACCGCAGCCTATACTTCGGGGAGGGACAAAAACAGGGGAAAATTCCCTTTGACGTAACTTCTGCTTCTGAAATGCGCAATCTCTTAAAGTAGACAAGTTTCCGGCCGGAACAAGATAACGCTCTTCTATGAGACAACCTTCTAAGCATAGTCTCATCTTTAGTGATAGTGTAGTGATATAAGTTTGCAGTCGACATCTCACTCAGTTTTGTGTAGAGATGTACTTGAGTTGGGTGCCTGGCGTGAAATCTCTTGGTGGCACGACGAGGCACCCGTGCTTACCGAGCGACAAGCCAGGCGAAACACGGCCTCTCTGCCAACTACGCGGCGTCACCTGACAGCCAAGAAGTCACCTGTGCTTAACCCCCTCAGATGGCAAAGAATGTTGTGAAGGACTATGGCTTCGGGTTGGGTACTCTGCGACGCCGCCCACTTTTCAAAATTGAAGAAAAACCTTCGGGGAAGAAGAGTTTCAGACAAGTGTGAAGTGAAAGAAGCAGTTTTTGACCACTTTGCGAACAAAAATTCGAAGTATACTTTAAAGGCCTAGAAATGTTGAAATACATATGTGAAAAGCGGGTTGGAGTAAAGTAAGATTAAGTTGAAAAGTTAGGTACGTTTCTTTTTATTTTATTATTTTTTTATTAGAAATAGAAGTTAGTGAGGCCGGAAACTTATGGGGCCCACCCCTACACAAGAGGATAGATGACGTTTGTGGTGTTTGCCGGTTGTCAAGCTGTATCAGTAGCATCTAATGTACCAGTAGCATCAAATGTACCTGTAGGATCTAATGACGCAGGTTTTGGGAACAGCCCCGGCAGGAGAGATTTATAACCGACGTTTGCGCGGGGTACATGAAGGTGTATGGGTCGAATTAATTGAGCATTACCGACCATTTTATACACAGTCTCTCTTCCTATTGATTAATTTGACGTGTGAAACCAATGAAATCTCACCTACCTAGGAATGAGTCATCCATTATGATTGTCGTCACAATTAGGAAAAGAAGCGCCTGTATCAACTTAACGTTACACAAACGTAGCGTTGAAGTACTAGCTGCATCCGGAGAAGAACTATAAGCCGCATGCCACTTACGCTGTATAAACTAAGTAATGTCATGCCGATTATTCGAAAGAAAACTTCATATTGTATATTGATATCGCAAAAATGCATTATTCCTGGACTCATATATTTCTATAATATATTAAATCGTCCTAGTCCACGTTTTGGCCTTGATAACAAAAATGTGTTTTTTTCGGCATAACGTCCGTGTACATATGAACAAAAATAGGGTCCAAACAGCACAGTCGGCAAGTTTGATATCTGAAGTCATGACCCCTTCAATTTGAAACGGATATTGTAATATTGTGAATCCTTTGCATTTGGCCTTAATGACATTTTGGAAATTTGCTCAAAAATTGACTCAATTTTCATGTTTTGCTTTTTTTAATTTATTTTTTATTCGTTATTTTTTTAATTTTTTTTATTTATTTATTTATTTTTTGCTCGAAGAGAAATGGGTAGACTCTGCTGCTGGTCCAATTTACAGTACAACCTTTAATTTTCGAAAATGCAAAAATTTGTTTCAGCTAGAATTTTTTCCCCTGAAAAACTGTTTCTCTGGAATCAGTTCAAACACAACGAAGCAAATAATAGAAGACGAAACGAAAGAATCAACTGTATCTAGATTCTCTTAACTCTGAAGTTAGGAGGTGAATGGCAGATGAAATAATTTCATTATTCGTTGCGAAAAAATTCGTATTGATTGAGATCTGACGAATTCTGAATTGCTATTGGTCTGTAAGGCATGAGTAGAATAGTCATTAAAAGCTATTAACTTTCAAAAGTTGAAAATTCTCGCGCGTCTTTTGCTGAAGAAAATTCTTCAGGAGATGGCTGAAGTGTCACTAGCTCAAAATTTGCAACATTATAGCAGTACTACGTATCCAGTGAAACAAGAAAAATGTGCTGTTATAAGGCAATTAGTTTTAGTTATTCACATATTAAGATTTTTCTCATTTTTGTGAACTCATTCTTAAAAAGTATTTTCATTGCAATATGAGGGTCATCATTGGCCGTTCCACGGGTATCATCCTAAATCTTTAAGTTTTGGCCCCCGTATTCAACCTAGATGGTCCCTCAATCGCATCAAATCTGCGGAATATAAGCCATGTGAGTTTGTGTGTATGTGTGTGTGTGTGTGTGTGGGGGGGGGGAAGGATCTGAAAGACCAGGAGACGAATAGATTACAAAAATTTTAAATAATGTACGTTTCTAAGTTTTTTTTCTTTGGTGTGGTCTTATTCATTATCTTTATCAATTACATTAATCACTTGCCATTGTAGAATTAAATGGTGACGGTTTAGCTCCTTTATAAATATTTTATGTTTTGTGTATTTTCTATTAAAATAAAATTTTGAAATATATTCACTTGTACATTGTTCATAGAAGTGACTAATAAAGCATTTGAATATTATTACCATTGTTATTATTATTATTATTATTATTATTATTATTATTATTACCACATCTACTACTACTACTTCTACTACTTCTACTACTACTACTACTACTACTACTACTACTACTACTACTACTACTACTACTACTACTACTACTACTACTACTACTACTACTACTACTACTGCTACTGCTACTATACTATTACTTCTACTACTACGTCTACTACTTTTACTGCTGCTGCTACTACTACTGCTACTACTAGTACTACCACTACTATTACTACTACTACTACTACTACTACTGCTACTTCTACTACTACTACTATTATTACTACTTAAGGCATATATAAACTCTTATGCCGATTGCTCCTTCCGTAGATTCAGGGCCTCCCCATAACGAAGGAACCCCCAAGGACATACCGAACGTCAGAGACCTACGTAGAATAACAGCGGTGCCCTGTAATCATGTTTTCCTGCATGAAGACCTAAGGCCTTGTGTCAGAGCGCGGCAAATACTTAGGCCGTCAGAGCGTGGCAAATACCCATTCAAGAGCAGTACATCGTTTATTATATCAGGTGTTGGTAGTGTTCCTTCCCTGATCGAAGATTAAGTCTTGCCTTCGGCGTGGAGTGATTTTCTCCTCTCCTAGTATCCCCATAGTGAGATACTTTCCTTTAAAACCACCAATCAGATCAACCTCAACTCTAGAATTCCTCATTAGACACAATTCCATGGTGGTAGCAGAGATATTGTGGTAATCCATAAGTATATTTATTAAGCTATCAACCACGAAGTATATACTTGAGATGGTATCAACTACAAAACGTAATTTGTGGTTGATAGTTCCTCAATCCATAATTAATCCATTAGACTAATTATGTTCGATCAAATATGTTACTAGTTACGAAAATCCACCACCTTCGAATTCATGGATCTCCATTCAACTAATCTTCTAATTCAATTAATCCATTAGACTAGTTATGTTCGATCAAATATGTTACTAGTTACGAAAATCCACCACCTTCGAATTCATGGATCTCCATTCAACTAATCTTCTAATTCAATTAATCCATTAGACTAATTATGTTCGATCAAATATGTTACTAGTTACGAAAATCCACCACCTTCGAATTCATGGAGCTGCATTCAACTAATCTTCTAATTCAATTAATCCATTAGACTAGTTATGTTCGATCAAATATGTTACTAGTTACGAAAATCCACCACCTTCGAATTCATGGAGCTGCATTCAACTAATCTTCTAATTCAATTAATCCATTAGACTAGTTATGTTCGATCAAATATGTTACTAGTTACGAAAATCCACCACCTTCGAATTCATGGATCTCCATTCAACTAATCTTCTAATTCAATTAATCCATTAGACTAATTATGTTCGATCAAATATGTTACTAGTTACGAAAATCCACCACCTTCGAATTCATGGAGCTGCATTCAACTAATCTTCTAATTCAATTAATCCATTAGACTAGTTATGTTCGATCAAATATGTTACTAGTTACGAAAATCCACCACCTTCGAATTCATGGAGCTGCATTCAACTAATCTTCTAATTCAATTAATCCATTAGACTAGTTATGTTCGATCAAATATGTTACTAGTTACGAAAATCCACCACCTTCGAATTCATGGATCTCCATTCAACTAATCTTCTAATTCAATTAATCCATTAGACTAGTTATGTTCGATCAAATATGTTACTAGTTACGAAAATCCACCACCTTCGAATTCATGGAGCTGCATTCAACTAATCTTCTAATTCAATTAATCCATTAGACTAGTTATGTTCGATCAAATATGTTACTAGTTACGAAAATCCACCACCTTCGAATTCATGGAGCTGCATTCAACTAATCTTCTAATTCAATTAATCCATTAGACTAGTTATGTTCGATCAAATATGTTACTAGTTACGAAAATCCACCACCTTCGAATTCATGGAGCTGCATTCAACAACGAACGGAAACGATGTTGCCGCTGAGCTCATGCAGGCTATTCTAAACAGGATCTAAATATCTAAAATAATTACGCTAAAAATAGCAAGAGGTTTGTTACTTACATTAAATTAATTTTCACCAACAAACATATCGATTTAATTATTTCTCCCCATGTGGGTCCAACTACGCTTTCACTATATCATCATGAGCATACAGGTCGTGTTTTCAAAGCCTCATCGACACACCAGTGTAAATGCACCATTGCTGTTATACTGTTAACATGAACCTATTTTGTAAAACTAAATATTTTTTCCTACAATTTTGATATTTAAATTAATTAATCGACAAAGTTATGTAGTCATCAATGAATTTTTTTCTAGTTAGAGCTCTAAAGTATAGAAATTTACATCACATGAAATGAAAGAAAAATATACGAATTTTCGGACAGATAAAAATAGTATTATTTCCAACAAAGCATTGGGAAAATAACATACCTTTTAAATTATACTTATAACGGCAAGTAAATAATTTTGCAATTTACGCTCAAAGGGTAGAAATACACGGGATAAATACTTTTAAAAGAAAAGGTATATTCTGTTTGCCCTTTGTCACTCGAATGGAACAGACTTGAGTGGTGCATATTACCAGCAGCAAGGATGGGTCGTGCTTGGCAGGCACTTGGATAAGAATAGTGTTTTAATTGAAACCTAACAATAAATATTCTCTTATTTACTTATTAACCACTGAAGACATAACTTATGACATTAGCGTCTTTCACAACTTAATAGTATAATATGTTGACTAGACATAATATTTAAAAATTTATTTTTTATTAAGTATGGTTGAAGGGCGTCGAAGCCGACCCGGATAGCCGTGGTGCCTCAGTCTCAAGGGTGGCGTATTCGAGTCCCGCCGTGGGCATGTTTGTTTGTCCCTTGTCTCTCATGTATGACTGGGAAGGCCTCGTAGGTCTGCTAACCACAGACCGAGGAGTCTGCATGTGTGTCATTGTCTAGTGCAAAGGTTAATGGGTGTCGCCATGAGAGACATTGTGGGTACCGGCCGGCAGGGATAGTCTAAATCCGCATCGCCTGTAGCTGACAAAAGTTCCAGAAAGAAAGAAAAAAAATTGCTGGGCGTCAAAATTTGAGTGAGTCAGTGTTAATGCTGGAAGTTCCAACTTAAATCCCGAATATGTAGTACATGTTCGCAGTTCGCATACATGTTTGCAGGCGTTTGTGAAAAGGGAGTGACAAGCTCCAAACTCGCGACCGGCCTCCCAGAATGTGTGTAAGTGTAGTGCATGTGTAAGTGCGTGTAAGCAATGCATGAGGGTAGGATAAGGAAGAGGAAGAAAAGATCACGCGCGGTCCGTGGCCCGTTTTTAGGGTACTGCTCCGGCATTCATCTGGCATGGAGAAACCGCGGAAAACTACCGAGCAGCCGGCCGCTGGAATACTTCTCCAGGTAGCAGCTGGACTAGAACTAGTTATCCAACTAGGGTAAAAAATCCTGCCTCCGTTGAACCCTACGATGCGAAAGATGTTAGAGTTAGGGTGGGGTTGGGAAAAGTTGTGGTAGATGAGGAGCATTCTCAGTCCTCATCTGGTGTATTCATCCCTCCCCTTGGACCTGACGAGCAAGGTAGGCCCTACCGATAGCTACGTCATTACCTATCGCCGAGATAGCTCTCAGAGTCACAAGGATACTTCTCCACCACTAACGTCAAGATCATGTAATTTCTATGTGGGCAGCCTTAATGCATATGAAATTAAAAATGTGTGTGGCAAACAGTTGAACAAACAACTTAAAATTCGTTTTTAAAATGCCTGAAGAAGGAGGACCTTTAACAAGAAAGAAGGCAAAGAATGCCGATATAAACCTTGCGATTTTTTTATTGAACTGTTGGTGTGTATAATACGAAGTGAAAACGTTAAATAATATAGTCTTCAATTAGCCCTATAGTTTTATTTCACAGCAACTAGTGTAATTAATTTGTATCCATGTGTTTCTAATTCACGAATCAAGAATCCCAACATAGAAGGATACGTAACACATTTTTTTTACTTAAGAATAACTTATTATTTAAAATATAGAATTTTTAATGAATCAAAATCAAAACTCCACAGATATTCTGAAAGATAGATCATGTATTTGTCGCGTGAAGAGATGATGTCGTTGATCCACGCATGATCCAATTGGAGAGACATTTTTAGCCTCGCCCTAAATCACAAAAACTAAAGTGAGGTGACAAAATAGAGGTTCACAGAGAATAAATGACAAGCAGAGTTTCTTTACTATTCCCTAATACCTATTCGCTGCAACGGAAGTTCAGTATGTAGAGTTCGTGATGTGCAACCATATACCTTACGATGTCAATCTTCTGTCCTTTGCCGTTGTATTCGTTGAGATACCCGCCCACCTATTGACGGGTAGAACTAGTGATCCTGCAGAATTGCACCCTTTTTCTTGCTATAGTTAATTTTCTAATTTCTCTAGTCTAGACTAGTTGTCCCGTATTGCCCAACTGCTATCTATCAGCTCCAAAATGACATTAATTCAAATTTTGTCATATTTTCTCAATTTTGCAGTTCCTTATAGTAAAATTGAAATATGTCTTTAAGAATATAACAGTAAATAGCAGAAGTAAAACATCGATCTATATGCAATTTTTTATAAATACTTGGAGACATGATTGAGATAATGTCGTTTGTGCGTTTCAGATGTTTGATTTTGAGCTCATTTTCACAGACAAGTTTTGAATTTTTGTGAAACTTTACAAGAAAACATTTGAAGCATTTGTGTTCACAAGTGCAACAATGAATAGAAAATGCTTTTAAAGCAAATATTACTGACGTGAGATATATTTTAAAAACCTACTTTCATGTAGTTTTTGATCAATAAAAATAATATATAAAAAAGTCGTAAATGTCATGTAATGCAGTGTGTTTAGGACTTTCCGTACAACAAGATTCAAGAAAATGTTGCCAAATTTCTGATTTTTTTATTTCAAATTTGTATATAGATAAACATACCCGACGAAAAGTTAAGTCTTGATAACTGACGGGTAGTGTCTGTCTCACTTGTGAATGGGAATAACTTATTTTTATGTCAATTTATTCTGCTTAATTTACAAATGATAGAGCAATTTCCCCCTTCCTATATCCATTGTTATGGTTCCATAATAGGTGCCAGTGCCTAAATATCAAAGGTAAGAAATGTATTTAAAGTGCCTCTTTGAGGACGCCGTGTTTTAAAATGTACTGGCAACATATTATACACATGTGTTCTGCGTATTGCATATCCAGGTGTTGGTGGTCATTGGTATGACTGAAAAACGTGGGTGGAGTCACTGCGTAACGAATATCCTGTTCATTTGACCAAAATAGTATATTATTATTATTATTATTATTATTATTATTATTATTATTATTATTATTATTATTAATTTTTTGTACATTTAAAAACTTATATTTTTAAAATTTTTTAAGTTATTAGGACCGATGAAAAAATTATGGAACATTTTATAACAAGCAATGCGAAAAATTGCGTCTTGTTTTACTTAATAAAAATCTTTGTTAATGTGATTTAAAATGTGTTTCAAATTGAATTCTTTTCGATTTTGTTTCCATGAAAGTTTTATACATTTTACGCCCAATCTGCCCAAAATGTCTGTCATGTCATTATTACATTGAGAATATCTGACTTAATTGTAGAAAACAAATACATGTTATGATGAGACTGCGTCTTCTTAAATTAAAAAATCAAATATTTTAATAATCGTTCCGTCCTTCTTTATGATATGGTGATGTGAACAAGATTTCATGTTTTGAAAGTTAAAATGTCATCAATAAATTATTCAGTTTCAGCAATAAATGTGAATTCGAAATATTGAAATTGGATGTCTCAATTTTCATTTTGCACAACTTCCATCTCATCCTACCACTGGATACTACGGTTTTAAAAAAATGAACTTTTAGAAATATTGAAATTGTTTTTCTGTCAATTTTCTTCAGACATTCGCTCACTGGCCTACTTTATTTCCCCCCTGCGAATTTACAGAAGTATATCTTCTCTGCCAGCAAAGGTAAATATCGTGTTACGAGCATGTTTGCAAATATAATCGTATCAAGAACGAATTTGCCCCTGTCGTTCAGCTATTCTTCCAAAACAGAGTGAAACAATTTTCCCCTGGGGAAATCAATTGGTCCAATTGTCCCTCAGAACGCGCAACAGCTCATTTTCTAACCTGCAATTCTTGGAAACAAACTGCCCATTATTTAGTATTCACTGGAGCCAGCCTCTGGTGTATTTTACACAGCAGTGCTTGCTGTACGTATACTTATAGGTCAGTATAATCAAATAACTGGGTGCTTGTAGAGAAGCGATTCAGTGCTGGTCGCATTCTCAACTTTTGATTAAGGGGGAAAGGAGTTTGTTTCTAGGTTACCTCCGCATCAGTCCGTTTGTGAATTACATTCGTCCCGTAACGGAGGCATGATTAAAATCTCTGAGAAAATAATTGAAATACATCGCGGCGTGGTGTCAGTCGTTTATTTCATTTAATTTCTTCGTCCTAAGCAAGTTCATAATAAACACATACATGTTAATGGTATTCAGAGTTATAGAAATCTTGTTTGCATCGGTAAACGAATTGCAAGTATGATTTTTCTGCATTGCTAACAAAATAGCAACTCGCCTTTACCTCTACTCTTACCGTTACAATCAAGAGGAGAGTTTAACAAAACGTGCGCATAGTGAAGCTACATTTACGTCCAGAAGCAAAACAAGGGGCCAAACCCAGCATTTGCTCAATGGATCAGGGAAACTGGACAAAAACCTGATCGAGATGGGGTCATTTACCCGGATGCTGAAGTACTTTATTTGTTACAAACATATTAAGTCTTTTAAAGAAATTTATACAGAACAAATGTAAACTAATTCATTATATATCACTGTTTTGTTGAAATAAACATTATTTTTCTTTTTGATAATCAGTATAGTGTCAATTAGTATAGTCTATATAGTTTAGGTTTAATTAAACTCCTGTTAGGCTGGATGGGCAGTCCAATTTACAACCTATTTCACTACTTCTAAGTATCTCAAACATAAAACAACTGTTTTTCTGGACTTATTCCAGATATTTCAATACAGATTCGACTGAAAAATAGTTGCAATCAATTTGGTCCATATATGATGAAGTAAGATATAAAATTATATGTCTATGATTTATGAAAAATTATTTATATAAATGTAGCACTATTTTAATTCGGTTACTTATTCAACGTTTCAGCAGAATATTCTTGTCAGCTCTCAAATATATTATACCTTAAAGACTTGGTTAACAATTTAAAATTATTACGTATCTTTCCATCTTTTCTTGGGTCTTCACATATTTCTTTTTCCTCCTTTGTAAGCATAGGGTAATCAGTCTTGTTTCTTCCATTCTTTCTAAGTGCTACAGCCACCTTTTTCTGTTTATTTTCATTATATTATTTATGCTATTTACATTCCATTCTCGCCTGATTTATTCATTTCTTATCTGGTCGTCTAATATGCAGCGTTTTGTTCTTCGAAGGAACCTCATCTCCGAGCTCTGAGCTTACTATTTTCATCTCTGAGCTTACTATTTTTGCGTTAGAACCCATCACTCACTGCCATATAGCAATATCTGGAGAGCTAGTTTTTTTATGAAATGTTATTCCAGTATCTTTTCGCGTCTTGCTTTTAAGAGTTGTGTGTATGATCCCACAGATGGATTGAAATCGTGCTAATTTTTTTTATCAATGTCCTTTTGTACTTCTGTGTCACATCCTAGGGAATTAAAATGTATAACTTGTTCTATGCGTACAATGTCTAAGATTATTTTTGAACGACTAATCTTTTCCCCCAAACGCTAAAATGTTGTTTTATCTTTTATGTTTTGTCATAGCTACTGGCAGGGCCACCCTTGTCAGACAGGTCGAAGGGGAGAGGTCAGACGAAGAAATACTTCAGAAGTGGATCTCCTCGCCGGAAGAAGTCACCAACATCGGAAGAGAACCGCAATATATCTTCGGCGGATAAGATCTTTGGCAGAGATGACGTGAGGCGCCTCAAGGGATAGATGGAATACATAGTCGAATTGAAGGCAATCATCTAGGGGACAGAACACATGCAGGGTGGAATGCTTCATGTCGG
Source organism: Gryllus longicercus (assembly GCA_038098605.1). Lineage (NCBI taxonomy): Eukaryota > Metazoa > Arthropoda > Insecta > Orthoptera > Gryllidae > Gryllus > Gryllus longicercus. Next base: position 3,056,540 of record JAZDUA010000170.1, on the reverse strand, counting down.
CAGCCCTCGCGTCTTCCTACTTAGCTGTGGGCTGGTAACTCACACTAAGTAATTATATTCTACTCGCAGTCTCCACTGTACGCCGGGTAGTTTATCCCGTTGTGTAATAAAATTTCTCGCCTTAGTGCGAATCGGCGCGGTTAATACTTTGTCATAATTTTTAACGTTCTCCATTAGTATTAAGGGCGATGTTTCACATCAGGAAGGCTACAATGACATTTGTTGCCCTGAGACATCTGATCCGGTATATCAGTCGCACTGTGAGCATTTTGAAAAAAGACCATGTAAGGACAAGAATGATCTTAAATTACCTGGGTACAAAATTTAACATTCAGATCATTGCAGAATATAATATTTTCATTCATTCATATTACGAACTACTTCGTTTCGTGTGTACTGAATTGAAATTATTGCAAGAAGCATATTCATTGTATCACATCAGGAGTTTGAGCGAAGTGAAAATTAATGATTTGCACAGTAGCCATCTATGAAGATAAGTTTTGCGACAGCTATATATCTGTTGATTTTCCTTTTCTTTCTTTCTTTTATTGATGAGGCGCCTACAAAATAACTAAATACTTGACACCTTGTTACTATCAAAGCTGTGGTAAAAATAATGATCGAAATATAGTACTTTTACAAATGCGTAATTGCTCTGGCTATTACTATTTAACCGTATTTTCTTCTTATATTTTACTTTCTAAAACAAAGGGTGGAAGAGATCTAAAATTCTCGCTTGCAAAAATTAATTATATCGCAATTATACCTTCCTTTCGTTTCAGAGTAATTTAATATTTAAGGGCAATAACATTAATAACATTTTAGGGCAATAACATTAATAATCAAACATTCATGCATGTCATTCTGTTGTTGTTTTTGTACAAAAGAAGTTTTGAGTCATTTAATTGCCTTCATTGTGAGAGGGCAGAGCAAATTTCTTCTGTAAGATTTCATTTGCGGATTGCATGCGGATTCCATTAGTTTCTAACACTGCATGTACGAGTATAAACATGTCAAAGGCAGTAATATCTTCCACTGACCGAATCTAAAATAGAATCTTCATTCCCTCGTGTGACATCACACAATGACCTCTCTATCTCTCTCTCCCCTCTCCCTCCCTCTCTCCCTCCAGAACACGCTATCTCCTGCATTCCCTCATAAATCGATTTGCAATCTTGATTCGCAGTTTCATCTCTTTTCACTTTTGTATGCATGTTCTGCCCACAGTATTGAGGACCAAATAATCCCTTCATCTGTTCTCGCGAAACTTACTTTCTAATTTTATATGTAAATTGAGGACCAAACCTCCCCAGGTAAGGAAAGGGACTGATTGTGCTGGTAAGCAAGTTAAGGAGGCCGCCACCATCGCTCTGCTGTCCACCTTTTCCTTGTGCCTTCCTGAAAATCTTCCAGACTTGCTCCTACATCAAAATGAAAAGTAAAGAAGACTTTAGAACAGAGTTTAAATTCCGTGTTCAGCGTTACAGAATATTAGCTGAAAACAGGAAGAATATAAAAATGGCACGGTAAGTAGGATTCATTCAATCAACGAATGATTCAATTGAATGAATACCAACTTTAACCAAACCGTATTTCGAATGAAATATTCTAGTCGAAAGTCTGCAAACTTGGGAAGGGAGTAGTTTTCAAAATAATGGCTACGATAATTCGGCTTCCCTTACTGGATGGCGAGATCCGGCGCCGACCTACCGTCGGCTAGTGGGGTTTTCTCCCGCCAGGTATCTCCCACCAGAGGGGCAACGCCCCAGTCGGGACAAGCTCTAAGGTTCCCGACCGGTGTCTGAGAAAGGTCTCCTGGCATGTGTGGTAGTGTAGTGCATAATAGTGTGTGTGTAAGGCGGCGAGGATAAGACAATGAAGAGATAGGGAAGATCGCACGCGGTCCGTGGCCCGTTTGCTAAGGTACTACTCCGGCATTCACCTAATAATGACGGTAGAAACCACGGGAAACTACCGACCAGAGCAACCTGCCGCTAGAATTTTCCTCCAGACAGCGAGTCGGTGAACCGAACGAGAAATCAAGTTTGAAACCAACCAGTAACGAACCGGCAGGAACCGTGCACTTTGAAGCTACCCGAAGACATTACGAAAACAGAAGGGGACCAGGAACCAACGTCTTGGTCGTGGAAAACGGCGCAAAGATGAGTGGGGGAAGAAAAGCAAGATAATGCGCTCGAAATGTTAATGCGGAGAGGGTAATTAGTGGGGCCGGGCAAAGTGATGAGGACGCGGATGAGGACGATAAGAATAATGGCGACAATTACGGGTCCTTTACTTCTCTTCATCAAGTGGCGATGTCGCTTGTCTTCTTAGGGAGAGAGAAGTCGGTCTGGAAAGATACTGGCAATGCTAGACAACTTACGCAGCTAAATAATAATAATAATAATAATAATAATAATAATAATAATAATAATAATAATGGGGGTTAATAATCTCACCGGAGGTTTTTGTAGTTTACCTGGGTCAAACGGGCGAATGCTGAGATGGTTGAAAAGGCGACCATCATATCTCATCATCCTATCCCGGCATAATTCATTGCTTAACTATCTTGTCTTACTTAGGGATACAGCCGAATAGCTGATGCCCATAATGACACACGTTAATGTCTCTCCGGGATAGAATATGATTGGCCTCGGAAGAGATCGTGTAGCATGGGTAGAAATGGCCAATACGCTAATAGTAATAATAATAATAATAATAATAATAATAATAATAATAATAATAATAATAACAATAATGATGATAATTATGGAATAAGTGGTATAAAGAGAGAGCTAGTGGATCAGATAAGAACCGAATCACTATCTTCACCACACAACGTCACTTGGAGTGACTGGCATTTGGAGCCTGGGGCCAGAGGGTAGGAAGTTAGGGGGCTGGTCCCCTCAACCCCATACGAATATTTCGGCGGATATCGACATCCCGCTGGAGATCACCGCCCACGTCCCATTTCGTATTTCGCTGTCGCTGTGCTATTCATAAATACAATTCCGTGAGCGAATAAGCGCCTCTGACAGACATTTCGCCGCGAGATGAGGCACGTCACATGACCTTCCCCGAAGCAGCCCGCTTGCTGGGATTCGTTTATGATGCGGTAAGCATGGATCAGCATTGCCGCTCGTCTGACACACGCCAAGTCGCTCAGAGCCCCTTTGTGACACCAGGCTGACCCCACACGAGGCCAGGCAAGTGCTTGGCGTTGAAGCGTTCGATCTCTCTCTACTTTCTATACTTCGTTTAAAGCAGAATGGGCCAAAATACACGCTGACGGAAATTTCCGAATTAACTTTTAATGAAAAGTACATTGAAGTAATTATCATGAATTCACATTACATTTAAATCACATTGGGACAATTTGAATATAAATTTTAAGAAATATATTAACTTCTCTTATCTTGTTAATTTAATTGTATTGGTTTTCTGACCTTAATAAACAGACACCAAAATATTTGTTTCAACAATTTATTTCTTGAAGATTTGACCCTAGTTGGAATATTTTTCGAAATTCTAAAAATAATATTTTTTAACACTCAAATTATGGATATTATAATATTAATAAAATTGTAAAACATTATTTATAATGAAGAAATACATTAGAAAATATTAAACCGTAATAATGAAACAAATGGTAACATTCCTATTTTTCAGGTTTGTTGAAAACACACCGTAAACAAGCAGTAAGAATTTTAATAAAAGAATTGTCAATGTTATAAAGAACAGTGGTCAAGTATGTGTGGTTGCGAACATCATCTGGCCAACTAATTTGACACAAGTCGTTTTTTAAATTATTTACATGTTCGTCAGAGTTGCAGATATGCAGGATTGATACAAATCATATTTTTAAAAGTCACAAGTACATGAGAGTTTACATATGTATAAACATACCAAAGTATCAAAGAGTATACAGAGCTGTAGGCAGTGACCACCGTATTTATGTCAAAAACATTACATCTTTGAGTAGTTATGGAGCTGAAGAAATTGACAGAATGTCTAATGACAATAGTGGAAGATAGGAGTATATAAAATGATGTAATTTAACTCAATAGTGAAGTTATCATAAAAGTGACACGGGAAAATTACGAAGTGGCACGTTGTAAGCTGTGGATCAAAAATATCAAGTATGTGACATGTTCATCTGTTGAAATTGTAAAACTATAATGAAAGAAACGTAGTAGAGTGACAATAAAATTAACAGTGTCAAAACAAACCCTTATTACTGTGTAAAAGGAAGGAGGGAGATTATGATTGTAAAATAAGTATATAGATGTCATTAAGTCGCTCTGTATATATTTGGAGGTTATGTGCCTGAGTAGTACTCTTAATAAAAAGCAACTACGTACGAAAGACGTCTATATGGTAGTTCTTTTCTATATCAATAATTTTAATGTCATCCCAAATAATGTTATGATTGTATTTTGTGTAAATATATTACGTTTGGATGCAATCATATTAATATTGTTAACATGCTTTCTAATGTGAGTTTCTAGGGCTCCCTTGTCATTTAGTAGGGTCTCTCTTGGCATGAAATTTGATAAATTACATTATGTAGCTTGTTGATAGGATTTAAATATTTTTCTTTCTTAATGTACCGACTGAAATTTCCAGTAGTTTTAAAATTGGTGATGAAGTTATATTTAAAGAGTGATTTTCTTATGGAATTGGAGACTGCAAGTAAATTTGTAAGAATGATTCTAATAGATTCAGAAGATGTGATGGGTGGGGCAGTATTTTAATTTCTGGTACATGTAGTGTTGATAGAGTGAAGAAAAATATGGAAAAAATCATTAATAAATTTAGAGGGATAATCATTGGCCAAAAGAATTGAAGAAACTATGTTAAAGTTTCTAGAGTGAAATGTAGAGATGGAAAGTTTAATGGCTTTATCAACAAAAGTAATGGCCTTTTTATGTTGTATTGAAAGTTGTGAATGAAAGTTAAGTAGTCTCCCAGAATGGGGAGAAATGATATAGTTTTTTCTATATCAATTAGTGATTAATTGACCCCTTTGATTGGTGATGGTGACATTCAGGTAATTGATAGAACCTTCTTGTTGTATTTTATGTGTAACACGTATTTTATGATGGTATGAACTGAACATATCATTTATATTATTGACTTGATTAGATGGGATGATACAAAGTATGCCATCAATATTCCTACAATAATAAAAGAGGTTTGAAATCCTGATTGCTCAAGAAGTAATTTCCCAATTATCTCAAAACTAATTCAACAAAAAGAGGAGACAAAGTGAATCCTATGGGTGAACTTGTTAAATGTTTTGGTTGGACGTAAAGAAGTTGGAATTGAGAGTGAAGTAAAGAGCAATATCAATTTTTTCCTGTAAGATGGAGCAATGTGATTCTATCAGATGCCATTTATTATGAATTTATAATAGTAGTATTAGTAATACACTGGATCACTATTGGATAGGGATACTGGTAAACAGGGAATGAATATGAAGAGAGATGGTTTGTTAGAACATTAATATTTAGAATCTTGGCAATAAGTTCATAGGAATTATTAATAGAGAAATTTTCTGATTCTAAACTATATGTAAATATATTGAATACAAATTTGGATAAATTACAAATGGGGTTGCCTATTCCTGAAATAATTATTCAAAATGGACCCTACTGGCAAAGTATTTTTGATCATTGATTATTTTATTAATAGGATTAATTTGGTAATTATATATGTATATGTGTGTATATATATGTGTATATATATGTATATATATATGTGTATATATATATGTATATATATGTATATATGTATATATACATATATGTATGTATATATATATATATATATATATATGTATATATATATATATATATATATATATGTATATATATATATATATATATATATGTATATATATATATATATATATATATATATATATATGTATATATATATATGTATATATATATATACACATATATATATGTATATATATATATATATATATATATGTATATATATATATATACACATATATATATGTATATATATATATATATATTGTGTGCGTGTGTTTATCCCAAGCTCTCTTTAGGCATTGTCACTCGAAATCTCACTCAATGTAATTAAGTTTATCCATTTCCAGAATAGTAGTATTAGTTTCAAATTTTTTGATGAATTCTGTTTGATCTTTTTTGTCTTAGTACGGTTTAATTGGACAAAATGATTCACCTAAAGACCCAATATAGCCAACTTTTGAAGGTATGTTAGTACTGCTTAAACTTATAAACCATTTATCTCTAAATTCGTTTTAACTTTCACATAATTTTTGTAAGTCTTAACTTTTTTTCAAATTTTGACAATTGTGTATGGAAGGTGACAAAATCTAATTTGTCAAAATCATATCTCTGTAAATCATAAAGTTTGCAATCGATTTTACTGGGCAAAACTTCCTCAATATGAAACTTAGTGTTGTTCAACGACTTCTTGAAATAAATACGCTTATGATATTCTTTGATTTCAAATTCAAAATGCTATTTTTAGTGCATTGAGATTGTTCATAAATTTAATATTGAATTTCATGTTATTGAAAAGACATTGTTTGAGGTTCATATTGATTGAAATTATGGGCTTGGGCAAGGGTCACACTTTCTGAACATCGTCAATATCTTCATAAGAAGTTGGATCCTGATGAATCCCCTCGAGAGAGGAGGAGCGAATACTGAGGGCCGGCAATTCACCAAACATTAACAGCCGCAGCGATTATATACGTCTTGGTTCTGGCTTGTACTACGCCACATCAAGTTAATTCTGAAGACTAATTAGATAAAACTTTCAATATGATATTTCTTGTCGTAAATAAATTTTTAAAATTTCTTAGTTCAACATACCACTCCCACAATACTCCCACAAAATGTAAATATAGATGTGGGGAGTATGGTACTAGTATTATCTTATTTTTAGCGAAAATGTACCGTTTCACTATCTGCAGCCGAGCCATTCATACGATTCGTCACGTAACCAAAACCGAAAAGGAAATGTTTGACAAATGTAATACGTCCGCTACAAGTTCTCTTTTTAAACTTGTTTGCGAGTTGTGGAAAGCGATTTTTTTTCGCATATAAGCCAACTCGGACCACACGTGCATCCTGCTTCAGCAGGTGCAAGTACCTTTCTGGGGGGGGGGCAGCATTTTAGTTGAATTGCGATTTTTATCCCCCAAGGTTGTTAGCCCTCGGGGACGATGAGATGATGAAGGCGAGTGATGAAAGGACGGCACACACTATAGTCATACAGAATTACACCCATGCCTGAGGCGGGACTCGAACCCGCGGTCTTCTGGTTGTTCACCGCTACGGCACTAGTGTCCTAACAATCCCAGCCATCTGACCGGCTGTGGAATAGCTTACTGAGAGATTTACTGCATTTCTCGCAAGTTTCCTCCATTCCTTGTCAGAGGCGTTCAGATTTATTGATTGGTGATTCTGGTCGCGTCCGCTGCTAAGGTCATGCGTCCTGTGTAGTGCAGTGCATGATTTTATGTCGGGAAGTGGCGGTGATCTTTCCCCGCTGGCTGACGAGATTCGGTGTCGACCTACTCCGGTGTCGACAGGCTTGTGAGGTTTTCCTCAACCAGGTATCTCCCACGAGCGGTCCACCGTCCCTGCCGGGACAAGGTCTAAGCTCTCGACTGGACGCCTGGCATGTGTGCTAGTGCAAGGCATGTAAGCATGAGAGTGTGAAGATAGGAAAAGGAAGAGGAAGGAAATATAGCTCATGGTCCGTAGTCCGTTTGTTAGGGTACCGCTCCGGCATTCGCATGGTGTTGATGGGAGACCCCCACGAAAAACTAGAAGCCAGTGCTTTGCAATCCTCCTCTGTTCAGGGGCTGAATTCGACCTAGCTATGTAGCTAGCGTCAAAAATCCTGCTCTGATGTAGGGGGCTGTAGTGAGCGGTTGCGAGGGTTTGGCATCACTAATCAATCAATCAAAAGCGACATTTGATTGACTGTTTCGAAAACACGAAACAGTCAATCAAATGTTTCTCCTCGTTATAGTCTTGATGGAATAGGCGAAAGCGGACGCTGGCTGCGGTCGCCCGGGAAGACACAGAACTGCGGCGAGAGGGGCGAGGCGGGTCATCACTATTCAATCAATTAATCAAAAGCCCTCGAAAACATGAAATGTTTATCCTCCTTATAGTCTTGAGGACGGTCGTCCGGGGCGACGCAGAGCTGGGACGAGCGGGGCGGGACGTGGCATCACTAATCAATCATTCAATCCAAAGCGCCGGAAAACTCGAAACAATCAAATATTTTTCCTCCTTATGGTCTTGATGAAATAGGCTAAAGCGGCCCCCGGGAGAGGTCGCCCGGGGTGACACGGAGCTGGGGCGAAGCGGAGTGGGGCGAGACATCTCTAATCAATCAATCAATCAATCAAGTGCACCCGAAAACCGAAACAGTCAATCAAATGTTTATCCTCTTTATATCCTTGATGGAATAGGCGAAAGCGGATCCCGGGGGCGGTCGCTCGCGGCGACGCGAACCTGGGACGAGCGGGGCGGGACGTGGCATCACTAATCAATCATTCAATCCAAAGCGCCGGAAAACTCGAAACAATCAAATATTTTTCCTCCTTATAGTCTTGATGAAATAGGCGAAAGCAGCCCCCGAGGGAGGTCGCACGAAGCTGGGGCGAAGCGGGGTGGGGCGGGACATCTCTAATAAATCAATTAATCAATCAAAAGCATCTGAAAACCGAAACAGTCAATCAAATGTTTATCCTCTTTATATCCTTGATGAAATAGGCGAAAGCGGATCACGGGGGTGGTCGCCAGGGGCGTCGCGGAGCTGGTGCGTGCAGGGCGGGGCGGGGCATCTTTAATCAATCAATCAATCAATAAAAAGTGCCCCAAAACACGAAACAGTCAATCAAATATTTTTCCTCTTTGTAGTCTTGATGGAATAGGCGAAAGCGGACCGAGGTGCCGTCGCCCAGGGCGACGCGGAGCTGGGGCGGTAGGACTGGGCGGGGCAGGTCATCTTAATTCAATCAGTCAATCAAAAGCGCCCAAAACACGAAACAATTAAATGTTTTTCCTCCTTATAGTCTTGACGGAATAGGCGAAAGTGGACCGTGGGGGCGGTCGCCCGGGGCGACGCGGAGCTGGGGCGAGCGGGGCGGGGCGTGGCGGGGCGCGGCGGGGCGCGGCGGGGCGCGACGCGTGGGCGCACCTAGCCACCGCGTATTGATCAATCCGTTTCGCAGAAAGCTTCGCAATATCCGCGCGTGGCGGGGCGCCCTCGGCTAATCAAACGCCGCCCGCCCGCCCGCCCGCCTGCCTCCCACCCACGCGTCCGCACGGGGCACCTGGTCGCGCAGCTCCTGCAATCATCTCGACATTCCGGCAGAGGGTTAGGCGGTCCGGGTGCCGAGTGGACAATGCACGCCGGGGGGCGAGGGAATGTCGCCTTTGTGCCTCCCGCCCTCCCCCGCCACGCCACGCCCCGCCGCGTTTCTGGGTTGGCTAAGGGCTCCTCACATCCTGCGACGTCGTCTTAGCACCGGTGGAGCCACCCGTCCAGGACATCGCCCAGTCGACCGACCAGTTCCCTTCTCTATACTCGCAACGCTTCTCCCACGATACGCCACCCCACTCTGTGTGTTGCCCGCCCAGTTGCTACTCAGCAAACTCTCCCTCCTCCGACTCACCAGTTCCCCCACTCTAGATACGTATCGCTTCTCACACGACAATCATGTCCACGCTCTATGCGTTGTCCGGCCTCTTTCCTCTCGGCTGTCTCTCCGCTACCGCCACGGCCCAAGCATTCCTTATCCAAGTCCCCGCACCTGCCCCACAGAATTTCCCGATCCTGCCTTACCTCTTTCGCATCGTTTAAATTCCGTGTTCAGCGTTACAGAATATTAGCTGAAAACAGGAAGAATATAAAAATGGCACGGTAGGTAGCATTCATTCAATCAACGAATGATTCAATTGAATGAATACCAACTTTAACCAAACCATATTTCGAATGAAATATTCTAGTCGAAAGTCTGAAAACTTGGGAAGGGAGTTGTTTTCAAAATAATGGCTACGATAATTCGGCTTCCCTCACTGGATGGCGAGATCCGGCGCCGACCTACCGTCGGCTAGTGGGGTTTTGTCCGGCCAGGTATCTCCCACCAGAGGGGCAACGCCCCAGTCGGGACAAGCTCTAAGGTTCTAAGGACAAGCTCTTTCGCATCGTTCGAATCACGACAGCAGCAGGATATTCGATACTACCTACATAGGTAGTTCGTGTCCAGCTGCTGTCTGAAGGAGAATTCTTGCTGCCGGTGGTTCTGGTCGTTAGTTTTCCGTGGATTCTCCGTTCAACATCAGGCGAATGCCGAAGCAGTACCCTAACACACTGGTCACTGGTGATCTTTCCTAAATCGTGCTTGTTCTATCCACAACACTTAGATACACACGCTTACACTTACCTGCACTGCACTACTACAAATGCCGGGAGGGACCAGTCGGGAGCTTGGAGATTATTCCAGATGGGGCGGTGACTCGCTGCTGGGAGGTACCTGGTTGAGGGAAAACCCGCAAACCGACGAGTAGGACGGCACCGGATCTCGCCATCCAGTGGGGGAAGAACACCGCCATCTCCCGGGATAAAATACGCACTACACTATTACTCATGCCGAGAGACCGGTTGGGAACTTAGAGCTTCTTCCGGCTGGGGCGGTGCCCCGCTGGTGGGAGGTACCTGGTTGAGGTAAACCCCGCTAGTAGATGGTAGGTCGGCACCGGATCTCGCCATCCAGTGGGGGAAGATCACCGCTTGGAGGAAAAAACATGCACTACACTTACGGTAATAATGACCGTTAGCGCGCCCGGAGTCACGAATCATTCAATGAATCATTCAATGAATCGAAAACTTTTCTATTATCTGTATCTTTACAGGTCGTTCGGTTAAATGCTCATAAGTAAAAGAAAGTAATGCTGAAGAACGATTATTTGCTTGTAAGTGACATTATTAAATAAGTCAAATTTATGTGTAGGCTACATGTCGAGATATTAAACAGTGATACAAACATACATGTATAAAATATGTTGTAATGTTTGCCATATCAAGATTAGTTTATAAAACCTAACTACAGTAAAATTGTAATCTTGTGATTTATTTCGTGGTTTCTTCTATCAATGCCATGCGAATGCCGGTACAATTCCCCCCTCCCAAAAAAACGTGCCATCGACAGTTTACACCACTGATATAATTCTAGTCTTGGGAGTTCTGATCGGTAGTTTTTTATGGTTTCCTTTGTCAATACCAAGTGAATGCCGGTGCAATACCCTAACAAACGAACCACGGTCAGTGGGCAAGATTTTTCCTTCATTTTCCTTGTCATGTCCTTACTCCTTACACACGTGAACACTTTCATTCACCACCCAACTACTTACATCGGAAAACCGGGCGTGAACGTAGTGCATGCCCCGTATTGGGCGGTGCCCCCGCTGGGTAGAGATCCTTGGATGGGAAGAACGCAGCAAACAGATGTGTAAGTCGGCACCGGATCTCGCGTCCTAGTTGGGAAGGAATACATCCACTTTCCGGATTAATACATATACTACACTTTCGCAGGTAATGACCACAGTGGTTGTTGCGCCAGGAAACATTAAATACTCACTCACACAGTCTGGCCGGAAGGTCCTAGGTTCGAATCCCGACAGTGACAGTTTTTTCCTTGTCATCTAGGTCGAATTCAGTCGCTGACTGGAGGAGAGTTCTAGCGGCCAGCTGTTCTGATCGATAGTTTTTCGTGGTTTCTCCGATCAGTACCACGCGAATGACGGACCAGTACAAGCCGTCCACGGATCGCGCGCGATCTTTCCTTCCCCTTCCTTGTCCTATCCTCTCGCCTTACACACACACATACACACTTTCATGCACTTTACTACCACACATACAAGGAGACCAGTCGGGAGCTTAGAGGTTGACTTGTGCGTGTTGGTGCTCCGCTGGTGGTAAAGACCTAGATGGGGAAACACGCAAGCAGACATGTTGGTCGGCGGCGGACTCGACATCCAGGGAGATCTGGAGATCACCGTCACCTACGGCGATAAAAAACATACACCAATCTTACGGGACCAATGGCTATATCAGTTGACGCGTCAGGAATCAATCTATTAATCAGCCGAATCAATTAATCAACCGCCAATCAATCAATCAATCAAACAATCAATGAAACAATTAATCAACCGAACCCCGTCAGCAATTTTGTCCGCCTAGACCAGTGTGCGTGCGCCGCAGACCAGTGTGCGTGCCTGCCCGCCCGGAGATGCGTGCGTTCCACACCCTTCAGTGCCCTGCAGTGCCCAGCCAGGCGAAAACGCTTGTACGCACATTCCGCTCGCAGGCTGTAGTGAAGTGCCGCGTGCCGCGCCGGCTCCATCCACTAAGGCAGGTTACTGACGCGTGAATGCAACAACAACAATGCACGGGCTGATATCTTACGGTTGCTCTCCCTCGCATATTCGATCTCCCTTCATCGAGGTAATGTAATCACTGGCGGTGTAATACACTAGAGAGCGAACGGATGGGCACGAAAATAAAAATAAAAATAAAAATAAAAATAAAAAGCGAGACCAAAACTGTACGAAATGTGCATTTCAAATACGTACAAATATTCTGTTGGAAAGAAATAAGTTGTTGCCACTGAGTCCTGTCCAGTTCAAACTGTTATCCAGTGATATAATTGTTTTTTTTTGATTGCTTATTGTTTCGTGTGCAGCGCATTCGACTATTGGCAATGCTTTTTAATTAGTTCCACATCCTGGATTTGCGCTGTCTCAGAACGTGACATAATACACACTGTGATCCGGACGTGACTTTTCATTTTGAAAACGTAGTAACTAACTGGTGAAACGGAAAAAGATATGATACGATACAATAAAGTGTGATTTAAAATAATATTAAGAGATATGGGACGCGATTGGCATTATTTGACACCCTCCGAGTCACCCCTAAGAGGAGAGGGGTGTGAGCGGCCTTTGAAGGATGTCGAGATTATATATATATTTCGTATTTATTTAATTGTATTTTTGAAGTGTGTATCAACGTTTGTTATAATTTTAAAAAACTTCTATGACCTGACGGAAGTGGGTCGGCCTACAAAAGTTTGTCAATGGACCAAAGAAATTTGTGGGCGACCTGCAGCGAATGACAGCGCGCTGACCTGTGACCTCAACAGCGTGCTGTTGTCCTATGCTTGAATAATTTCTAATAGAAATTCTTTCAGTGAATCCTTTTCGTGAATAAGGATTCTTTGTACTGTTTCATAAATTTACATTAAAAATGCGGCAGTTCCTTTGAATTTTAACATTTGGTGCACAATAAGCACCATCGCCGTGTATTTTCCACATTATTTCTTCATGCGAATGTGTACTTATTGAATTCACTGGAAACTTAGGTTCATTGTGAAACTGGAATTATTCACTCAAAAATAACTTGGTGAATGTTAAAATTGTAAGAAGCCCTAACATCCTAACATTTATAGTTCCATATTCAAGTTCTCACTTCAGCTACCTATGACAAGAGTTGGATAATGTTATGCTTCTTTTCATCTCTTATCGAGTATCTTTTTTTCTTTCGATATTCTGTTGCCCAGTTAATTAAATACATGTATCTTTACTATTCAATTTTTATGCATATTGGCTTGCAAAATTAATTGTGTATTTTTCGAATATATGAATATTTTAATTTATAAACTATATAAAAGTTCTTTTAAATTATGTTTTTTATAAAACTTATAAGTAGAAGAAACCTGAATTTCGGAGGAAGCTGTCTACAAAAAAATTCTACAATTTTGGGTTATTTTATTTTCCTTTGTACATTTCGTTTCTTTATGAATTTAGAGATAAAATATTTTAATTATTTTTCATTTTTTTATAAATAATTGAAAAAATGCAGATTTTTACTGCGTACATCACAACTCTTCAACATGTTGACATATTTTGATAATTCTTTATTTTTAAATTAATCACAATTTAATTATCTAGTGAATGAACTAGAATGGTGAAGATACTGTGAGAACTACGTGTAAGGACTTGGTTGTTAGAGGAAACAATTGTTGTTAAATTCTGTATAGACAATTCAGTTCATAAAATTGCAAATTTTAGATTAATTAAACAGATTAACCAGATTAAAGAGATTAACCAGATTAAACAGATTAAACAGATTTAGATTCTAATGCATTTAGTATATGTATCATTTTCGGCATATTTTAATTGTTTTAAACTTTGTTTTAATCCTTTATAATTTCAAGAATGGAAGAAAAGGCGGGACCATTACAACAATCGCCGGGGGAGGGTATTGTTCACATTTATATAATTTCACGTAACGACTGACCAAAGGTATACACATACATGACAATTTCTGGAGATCTTTATATATTAATTACATTGTATCAACCGGTTTAGAGAGTATATTTTATCTCGTACAGACCAAAATCATTTTCAGAGAATGGCTAAACAAGGCTAAAATTAATTTTGTCCCCGTAATCATTCCTCCTATACACAGCGGTATCGGACAGAGAGCCTGTGTACAGACCTGCTGGTGAATTCATAATATACATAGAGGGGTGCATACTAAAGCAACTATATTTAATATGCACTCATAAGAAAACATGTCTTCTTGATATGAGATGACGTGCCTCTTGAACTGCATAAGCAGTTACCACATTAATTCATGTTGTGTTTAAATTACCAGATGGTCTTACAAAAGCAAACATACGAGTATTATATCTTCCCCAAAAAATGTAGGTTAAAGAACTAAACAGAACTTCTTTATAGACTACAGTTTCACAGCTACATTTTCGTGCAAATAAGGAAAGAATTTGTGGGAATTGGGTTCTGAAGATTGTATTATTATCAATTCATCAAATCAGTATCTTTATTATCAACATCGGGGATGTTGTTTGATCTTCACAGCGTTTTGGATGTAATGCAAATATCTTGTTGAATGTGAGTCATTCCATCCAAGGGAACTATCGGCTTTGGTGGCTCAGGACAACAATTGATGTCACTGCAGTGCCTCTGATCGGGAGATTTTAGGGTTCGAGACCCGACTGTGGCAGCATTGCATTACGACTGTGGCAGCATTGCATTACGACTGTGGCAGCATTGCATTACGACTGTGGCAGCATTGCATTACGACTGTGGCAGCATTGCATTACGACTGTGGCAGCATTGCAGTACGACTGTGGCAGCATTGCATTACGACTGTGGCAGCATTGCATTACGACTGTGGCAGCATTGCATTACGACTGTGGCAACTACCTAGCTCATTCGAATCCAGCCGCTGCCTGGAAGAGAATTCTAGCGGTCGACTGCTCTGATCGGTAGTTTTCCGTGGTTTCTCCGGTCATCACCGGGTGCATGCCGGAGCAGTACCCTAACAAACGGGCCACGGACCTTGAGCGATATTTCCTTGCCTTATTCTCACCACTTTCTTTGCACACACACACACACACACACACACACACATACATACATACACTACTCTACCACACATCCCCAGAGGCCAATCGGGAGCTTGGAGCTTCTCCCGGAAGGGGCGGTGACCCGCTGGTGGGAAATACGTGGATGGGGAAACCCCCCAGCCAACGTGTTGGTCGGCATCGGATCTCGCCATCTAGCTGGAAATCACTGGCACCTACCAGGATACTGTACTTCACAGTTGACGCCCCCGTAATCAAAGTGAACTGAAACAAAACAATGTTTTCTAAGTATAATAAGAAAATGTTCCGATAAATTTTATACCTTAATATAAATGTACATAGATTAAGCCTTTATGTACTGTATATATATGTATATATATGTATATATGTGTATATATGTGTATATATATATGTGTATATATATATGTGTATATATATGTATATATGTGTATATATATGTATATATGTGTATATATATGTATATATGTGTATATATGTGTATATATATGTATATATATATGTGTATATATATGTATATATATGTGTATATATATGTATATATATGTGTATATATATGTATATATATGTGTATATATATGTATATATATGTGTATATATGTATATGTATGTATATATGTATATGTATATATGTATATATATTTATCTATGTATATGTCAAAGCCGAATTAATCCCACTTTTGCCAGCCAGTGCTTTTTCCAGGTCTGGACGCTATTTTTATTTATTATCCATGCCTGGTACCTAACTTAC
This sequence comes from Gryllus longicercus, assembly GCA_038098605.1. NCBI lineage: Eukaryota > Metazoa > Arthropoda > Insecta > Orthoptera > Gryllidae > Gryllus > Gryllus longicercus. Next base: position 3,040,296 of record JAZDUA010000170.1, on the reverse strand, counting down.
TTGGCCTGACGAAGCCTTGTCTTTCGTCACACAACTAAAGAAACTGAGTCGATCTGAAATTTAAAAGTTACAGAACCAGTTTTGCCCCGACCGAGATCGAACTCGGTTCACAGAAAGGTGGCACGCTTTCCGAGAGCCACCCACGGAGTCCTCTTTTATTATCTATCTATCTATCTATTTAGCGGTTTTTTACAGCCTTGGCCGTTTTCCGCATCCCAATTTCCATGCCTCTTTATCCCATACATCGTTTTCTTCCATTTCTCTTTTTTCCATGGCTTCAGTTATTACCATGTTCCATGTTCTTCTCGGCCTTCCCCTGTATCTTCTTCGATTTGGTATCCACTCCCAAACTTTTTGAGAAAGTCTATCCGATTCCAACCTTCTCATATGTCCATACCATTTTAGTTGTCTCATTTCGATTGTATCATTCAAGGTTGTTTGCACTTTCATTTTATTTCTTATTTCATCATTTCTTATTTTATCTAACAGAAAGTTTACAACATCTTCGCCAGAACATCATTTCTGTTGATTGAAATTTGTCTTTCAATTTTTTTGATAGTGTCCAGACTTCTGCCCCATAGAGTGTGGTACTCTCTATGAACGAGCTATATATGCGTTTCTTTGTTTTTATTGAAATAATTGAGTTCCATAGCACTGGGTTCAACTGCCTCGTGGCTATTTTTCCTCTTATATTTTTATTTTTCACATCCTGTTCGTCTCTACCATCTGCTGTTAGTGTGACTCCCAAATACTTATATTGTGTTTTACCTTTAATTATTCCTATACTAGTCTCTAAATCATGGGGCATACCTCCCACCACCATATCTTCAGTTTTGTGTAAATTTATTTCCATCCCCCATTTTTCATACTCTTCTACTAATTTTCTGAACATATAAGTTATATCGTCTTCATCTTCAGCCATTATCACCTGGTCATCTGCAAATAGTAGACTAAACAATGTTTCATCACCTATTTTCACACCCATGCTTCTGCACTTTCTTTTCCATTCTTTTAGGGCTTTATCAATGTATATCTTAAACAGGGTTGGAGATATACAGCAGCCTTGCCGTAATCCTTTATTTACTGGGAAGTTGTCTGATAGACATTTTCCCACTTTTACTTGACTTTTGTTATCTTTATAAAGTTTTATTAATTATTAAAATAAAATGTTTCGTGTATCTTTCTCCAATGCCCGCAATAATGAGAAAAGTATTGTAATGCTGCGGAAAACGGCGCTTTTTAGACAGAAAATATTCTTATTTTCGGGACCTGGTTGCGAAAAAGTGGGTAAATCTTGTTCCATTTTGTATTAAAATACTTCTTTTAATTGAATACTTCTAATTGAATCTTCTAATACTTCTTCTAATTGTATACGTTCAATAATATCTATATTTGGGTCAATTAATATATTTTGAGAAAAGAAAAGAAAAAGATACAAAAAGAAGAATATCCTTAGGTTGTAAAAAGTTCTGGAGTTTTCCTTTACACTATTAGATAGAAAAGTCAGTATGACTATAAAAAAATCCATTATAGATTCCTGCATTACACCACTATTAACATATGTCTCTCACGTGTGGCCTCTAACAAAGGCACGGCAGTCCATGCTAATAAAATGCCAAAGACATATGGAGATAAAATTAGATGCGAGGAAATAAGAAAAGAAAACAAAAATACAAGACATTGGAGATAGTGTCCATGAACTCAAATGGCGTTGTTGCAGACAGGTTGCTTGTCAAGATAGAACTGCATGGTCACACCGTGCTACGTTTTGAGATCCGAGATGCGGCTGGCGCAAATACGGACGACAACAGAAGAGATGATCTGATGTGTTCAAGAAAGAAGTGGGTGTAAAGTGGTATCAAGTAGCAAAAGCCAGACAAGATTGGTAGCAACTTAAAATAAATGTGCAAAAATTTTGATTTTTTAGTTAATACAGAACATTAAATTAAAATATATTATATACTGTTATTTAAGATCTATAATGTTCAACACTTTTATGTAAGCATAGTATGTTATGAAACTATAGGTGGTCCAACTCACATCCTTCAAGTTATCTTCGAGGCTTAAAATAAAATAAAATAAAATAAATTCTTCTACCACGTTGTGTAGTAAGAATCTACGTTTGGTAGGTTCTTGATGCCAAAAAATTAGTTTACGGCAAACGCCTGCTCATCCGTCCGTCCGTCTACCCGTCCTTCCGTCGCTGTTCATCCCTTTATATGATACTGAACAACGCTAGAGGTTAAATTGCAGTGTTTCTTTTGTAGAAGTGAGAAATAATTACTGTTCCTGACTATCGAAATCATTGCAGCTGTGCACCGCAGGCGCTTCGTTAAAATTGGTATGAACTTTTTCAAGTGATGGCTGAAGATTAGTGCTGCAGAAATTGCAATATTATAATATTAGTTAGCAGTCCACATAATGCAAGAAAGTATGTGCTGTTGCAGCACCTCTAGTTGAATACATAGTGTTGTCCGGCAAAATGCGCAAGTTGTTAAAAACAAGCAATTTGGCAAACCTGATTTTTCAGTCCTTTATTGTGTTCGGGATGGGATTTTATGGAAAAGGCTTACCAAAAACGTAGGATTTTCAATTCATTAATTAAATTTTACTGTAACTGAAGCAACAATCGTATTTAAAGTAGAGAAAGTTAATTAATATAATTAACAACGTGCATCCTTTCCACCCTACGTATCACGCCGAATTCTCTAAAAACCATTTCGTAATTTTTACATTAAATATATCGCTGCAATCGAAACCGAATAAACTGAATTGTAAAATATCTTCACATAGAGACCTTCATTAAAATTGGTATTAAGTAGATGGCGTTTTCTTCTCTGTGGTTGAATTAGTAAAATTGTGATAATTTTCAAAGGTGACGTCATCTGATCTTTTAGAGTTTAGCTTTCTTCGAATTTTACTATTTAGTCATAAACTTACTATTTTATACATGTGACAATCAAAAAACCTTCAATATAAATAATGTATAATTTTTTTAAAATGTACTAGAATGTAAGAGTAGATAATATTGCTCGTGAAACAATGCAAATAATATTGTTTACTTCTGTAGTAACGAAAGCCAGGGGATGTCTGAACTCAATGCGTTACCAATAAAGTGGTTTTAGGAAATAAAAATGAATTTTAAATTCATTTTTATTTCTTCGATATTTTTAATTAACAAGTCGGCTAGACATTGCAACTACAGTCACTTCCCATAAAAACTCCTGGATTCCCATAAAAACTCCTACATATAAACACTTTTTTATGTAAACAAAAAAATATTTATTTGCGATACGATTGGTAAGAGTTACAGTTTATTTTGCGAGTAAGAAATGTTGCAATATTAGGCCGATAGACCGAGAGACGCAATTCTACGAGGAAAATAAATTCAATTTTATCATACAATATTTTAGACAGCCTTATTACCTCACTCTTCATTTTTATTCAAGTATACAAATCGCATAATAATACATTAATTTCAGTGGCAGCTGATGCAGTTAATTGAAAGTATTTTATTTTCTTTGTTGCATTAACACATTTATCTAAATACTTGAGCTTCGTCACTTTTAGTTCTAGTGCCAAATATATAACTTTTTTCGCGCAATGTAAGCCCTGAATGAAACGCTTTTACTAGTGGCTGTCTAAAACAGCTATTTCCACAACCGATTACTTTAAGTGATTATAATAACCACCTTAAATCAAAAGTGAGAGAAAACAGATTAACCAAAAACCAGTTATTTCTTGCAACATCCACCATCTCTGCTAAGGAACGCCCGACCATGTCAATGCAGGAACACCCTCCATTCAGCGTGGAGAGTTCAGCAAGCCCATTCAGCCGGGGGAGCCCTGTAAGCCGTGTGTGTGGCGACTGAAGATATAAACGCGCGGCCTGCAGCGCCTCCCCCCCCCCACACACACACACACACAGCCTCTCCCACGTGCCGGCCGGTCGCGGGGGCCGACAGCTGCTCCGCCGCTCCTGCTCCCACGCCGCCGACTGCCCGCCGCACCGCCCCGGCGACGCAGTGGGGCCGGTATACGAAAAGTTGGACAAAAAATCTTGGTGGAGGAAAAAAAATTGGAAAATGTTGACGTTTCGCGTAAAGTACGCTCGAAAATGAAAATATGCCATTCAAATTCAGAGGGCCTCAAGTTCAGATCGATCGGGTAATATCAGTTTTGGAGGAAATACGCTGAACGCTCAAACTACCTGCAGAGGCACTAGAGGCTCTTCCTTCTAATGTAGCCGAATTTAAAAATATGCTTCATTCCATCTAAAACATCTCAAATAATACTGACTGAGACATTTATCTTTATTATTATTTTTATTATTATTACTTTTATTATTATTACTTTTATTATTATTAATACTATTATTACTTTTATTATTATTAATATTATTACTACTTTTATTATTAATTTTACTATTACTTTTATTATTATATTATTACTGACAAATGTATCATCATTGTTAACACTGTCATTAGCTTTGGGGAAATTTGTAAGTTATTATTATTTCTTATATTGTTATTGTTATAATTATTATCGTCATGTCCCTTATACAGTGAAATGAACTGTTGTGTAGTGTAGTGTAGTGAAGTGTTATGTAAACTAGAAGTGAATTTAGAGTTAGCTAGAAATAAATTGGAACTATGATATCAACCCCTAATTATAATAGTAAACCTAATTGTAAATGTTGAAAATGTTTTGTAATTCTAATTCTAATTGTTATCATGTTTGCCACCGAGCATTAGCTCAAAGCGAACTTTAATAAATCTATCTAACGGTTGAGGTGCTAGTGTCGACAAAAGACACAATCCGTCAATCGATTTTTCGGCATCAAGGACATACAAAACATGGATTATGACTACACGGCGTGTTAGAAGCAGTATCCTCCCTTATTACTTACACTCACACTTCCATGCACTACACTATCTCACCGGCCGGGAGACCAGTCTGGAGCTTAGAGCTCGTCTCAGCTTGGGCGGTGACCCGCTGGTGGGAGATATCTGGTAGGGAAAAACCAGGTCAGCCGACGCGACGGGTAGGTCGCCCCGGATCTCGTCTTGAAGTGGGGGAAAATCATCGCTCCTCCCGCGATAAAAACATGCATTACACTTACGGGGCTAATGACCTCAGCAGTTGACGCGCACAGAATCTCTAATATATTAATAATTAATAATAATAATAATAATAAAAACAACAACAATCAGAAACTAATTTATGCCTGTATTCGGTCATATAAAAATTGTGATTCGATAGTAGATGTCATTAACATCACTAATCGGTTTGTTGC